>CABEEJ010000689.1:0-19979 GCA_901482245.1 Timema douglasi | reverse complement strand
GGCTAAATGTCTACATTGTGTTAAATGGAGTGAGGGTGGGGGTGCTAAAACGGTAAGAATAAGAGTTGCGTGGTTTATGGATGTCCCCTAAGAGCTAGTAGTTCCGGTCACCTTGTAACAGAACCGGGAGCTTTGACTATGAAGGTGAAGGGGAAGGGAGGACGAGAAGGATCTATTCTGTGGGCCGGACGTGCTGAACATCACGGCGAGATGTTAGCATATCATTTGAGTAAACGTTTCTTTAACTCGCTTTGCTTATAAACCCAGTTGCTTTTGACAGGTCTAACAAGTGCATTGGGCTAGTGGTAGCTTACTTGTTTACCTCAACTATATTATTATTATTATTAGCACCGCGTCTTACTACCCATTCTGGCTATACGCACTTACGGTAATGTGTAATGGTATGGGTGATTGTGAGATGAAATGGAGGACCTACAGTTTAACGTGGAATCCGAACCATGGTGGAGGCCTGGCATCCCCCACATTCACAACCTACCTCAATTATAAAATAAGTTTAAATAAAGTAGTATGAATACATTTGACATATTATTGACATAGTATTATTGTAGGCGCAGTCAACTCTACATGTTTAAAATTTATAGTACTCGGTAAACCCTTTAAAAAATTATGTCACATTTTATGTGTTGAGTATTTAAATAATATACTGTATGACAAGAAGACGTGTTTTAATGGATGCTTGAGACATTACGATAACGATGTGGTGCGATCAAAACATTATTTTAATCTATTTTATATGAAAAATTTAAAAACGCAATCAACAAATGATCAATGTATTGACCTTCTACATTATTTTTAATGAAGTCGCAGTGTTGTACAAGCACAATATGAATTCAAGGTCATGTGAGGGGCCAACTAGTCATAAGTTTACAAACATTGTATTTTACCCAGCAGTATCACTCAGATAAGGAGGCATGGGTGCGTCACTTATTTACGAGATAAAGTACCATGTTTTAAAGAGGGAAAGAACCGAAACCACGATATTAATTATCTCAATGAATTTTACAAATTTGTATCAACTAGATGTATATTACTGACAATGGAAAAACATTAAATGACGTAATAGTTTGAAAAATGCATTATCTTGTATGGTTGGTAAGGGTATTTAGTTTCAAAAATAATGTTTTCAGGCTAAACTTTTAATTGATAGTATTAAATAAATTATTCTTTGAAACGGATTAAAAAGAAATGGGGAATAATATATTCTGTTAGTTAGGGTGTGTTTATAGTACATGGACACACATATTCTTCATCGTGATGTTCTCTCATATTTAAAGTGTCACAGAATCAAAATCGAAAAATAATATTGAACCTTTTAAGAATAGTACGGCAGTTGAATTGTATGTTATGAAATAAAAGTTTACAATATCACCCGTATAGATATTCTGTTATTATTTGTGGCAAGCGTGTCTACAAGGACTTCGATACCCAAACAGAAAAGTATTTTACGTATTTATGATCAGCCATTTGATATATGTGGGTCACTAAAGTTGAGTCGGCGAAGCGTTACATACAGCAATCAAAGATTTTATCAAAATTTTGGGTGTTATTTGTACGCGCCTTTCCGCATACGCTTTGTTGTCAATTATCTTCAAAACGTCAGAATTAACGTCGTTCTGGCTGCTATAGTTTATGCCCACCCAATTGATCAACATTGATATAGAGGTGTAACCTTGCCATAGTAGACGAGCAGTAAAGAACACATACTTAATTAGGGTTGGACCGCAACACGTCCCGTGTATTCTTATAATTTAGGAATATAGCCTCATCATTTACTTATATTATGGTGTCCACGGTGATGTACGGATCCAATAGGAATTTGTAACCTTTCTGAAAGTCAATGATAGATGTTAAGTGAGTTAAATTAGGTATTATCCCAAACTTTATCCATAGTGAATTTAAAAAATAAAAGTTTTACTAGTTTACGAAGAACATGGATGTTTCAAAGAGAGCTGAAATTGAATTTTACCCCTTCTTATTTCTCATGTATTTGAATGGAAGCTATCCTATCTTCTTGGGAGTAGTACCATCTGTGAGTATCTTGATTAATTGGTAGAAATGAAAAGATGTGCCCATGACATAAACAATCAGAAACTTTCTGACAATTTTAAATGGAGCCATCGTGCACCCACGATATGTCTACGGCTTCTACTTGGTAGATTTTTATTAAAATATGTACGGAACTTAGCACTCACTCAGAAGTATTTTTTCACAAAGTTCTTTTAAATTAGTTTTTTCTCATCCCCATATGATAAAACATAATAAATATTAGTTTGTCATACATACATTTTTTTTATTTGCTAAAATAAGGGTACAATGAACACATGGCCAAGTACTTGAACGTATCTCCACGAGAAGT
This sequence comes from Timema douglasi, assembly GCA_901482245.1. NCBI lineage: Eukaryota > Metazoa > Arthropoda > Insecta > Phasmatodea > Timematidae > Timema > Timema douglasi. Next base: position 17,602 of record CABEEJ010000689.1, on the reverse strand, counting down.
TTGCTTCGGGAAAAGCTTGATATTATTTGTACTTTCATCAATGAATTCCAAAGGTAAAAGGGATTCCTTCAATTAACTTCGTTGTGGAGTACAAATTGCCACACATCTTTTTAACTCCTTTCATCATTTTAAAAGTGTATTCTCACATTCCTAAGACCATGTAGATAGCTTTATTAAATAGTTTATAACATGTCATGATGGATTCATACCTATTCTACATGGACTCAATGTACCGTTCACCACCTCCAACTCTAACTGCTAGAGGCCACAATAGCCAGGAAGAGAGTGGGCAGTAACTACAAGGAATTCAATGTAACAAAAATAGAAACATTTGCAAGTCTAAGAAAATATTGAATTATTTATTCAAGGTAGTACAACAGAGGTAAATAAATAATACATGGCCTCACAAGGCAAACTGGGGAGTGTTGAAAAACATATACATATGGCAGAGACTGCGCTTGCGCAGTACATTTGGGGATATGTTTCACAATCCCAATGTAATAGTAGTCCTTGACAAAGACTACTTTTAAAACAAACGAGTAATATAAATTATTTACTTATATGGATTAGTCTGGAAGAGACCCAATAATAATCAAAAATCGTTAATATAATAATAAATAGCTTAAAGATCTTCTCTACTTGGTTAAAAAAGAGGCTGAATCACCCTTGTGACTTCAGACTAAACAAAGAGATTAAATAATTAAACCTTCGAAACCTTACTATAACAATACATAACTTAAAGAGCTTTAAAAATATAAAGGTATAAGGTATTTCCATTATTGGAATATTAAAGAGCTTAAAGAGATCCTATACACGGTTAACAAAGTTATTGAATCACCATTGTGAATTCCGACCAAACAAATATGTTAAACCATTAAGCCTTTGACTATATTAATTACTATATTAATAAGGAGCTTAATGAGCTCTTATACACGGTTAACAAAGTGCCTGAATCAGCATTGTGAATTCCGACTACATAAGTAAATTTTAAGATTAAAATTTAATTTCAAATGCCAATTCTGATCAAAATAAATTACACAAAGGTTTGACTTCCCGGCACAACTCAAACTTCTGTGGGACTATTACTTCCACCACCTAAGTAATCGAGAAGTAATCGAGAAGATTCCGACTTGTTAATATTTAGCATAATCATAGAAAAACAAAGCAATATTACATTAGAATACTGGTAATTTCTCACTAAGCGAATCGGCTATTGTCAAAGTTATAACTTATAAACCAACTAAAAATAAATTACTTTTATAATTTCTTCAAACAAAATACGTCTACAAAATTTTATCAATAAATTAAACATTAATGAAACAAATAGCCGAAACTATTGTTAATGCATTTTAGTGGGGATATTCCCTATTCGATATCATATTCTGAAAATTGAAAAATGACACCTGGACACGGGAATCGAACCCGGGACCTTTAGCATTGGCGTACTAAGCCGAAGGTCCCGGGTTCGATTCCCGTGTCCAGGTGTCATTTTTCAATTTTCAGAATATGAGATTAAACATTATCAAATTTTAAAATTTAAACAATTATTGGTAACCACAAGTGCAATAAAATTTATATTTAAACTTAATATTCCAAACAATAAAAATAATCAAAAAGTTGCTATTTACTAATAAGACTGAATTTTATAAAGAGACTAGCACCCAACTGGTAAAAGAAAACATTAACTGTTTCATAAAACAATTTTATATTACAAATTAAATCTTATAGTGAGAAATTATTGACACCTACACAAAACGATTTTAATCTCATAATTAGCTAAGTGTTCAAACACCCAAATCCATATTAGGTCGATTATATTTAAATATTTTATAAAATATAGAGAGTTTATATTTTGACATCCTGGAGCAATCATATCCAAGTCCAGACCAGGACTTCTCGTGGTTGTGTCGGAATTAATAATCCACCATGTTAGCTGAGCACCAGCTTTATACAGGTCTAGTTGATGGAAATAAGAGGGGAAATCTTCATAATTATTAAAAGTATAATGCCACGTTGCGACACGTACTAGAAGCATGGTTCTCTTGTTAACAACCGTCATCATCTTGACACGTCACCTAGACAAGTAGACCGGAACTCTGGTGAGTTGGCAGCTAAGATCGCGTAAGGTCCGTTTGTCGGCCGGTTAGGACAATCAGCGTAGGTCTAGATAATCTAATTGAAGTCATCCAAGGAGTGTCAGTCTTCTATTTGAATTATTTGATATGTACCAGTCGTGCGATGGTTGTTGGCCGAGACTAAAGGGTGAGTAACGCGCATATTTTAGACATAGTAAGGTGTTGTAAATGTTTGATATTGCAAGATATTTATATGTTTTGCTTTTATTCGGGACGGGTAGGTCTAGTATTATTATAAATTAGCTAGCATTGCTAATGTTATACCAAGAAGGCTGTTTTGTATTGGGGTGGTCCTACAAGGATAATGGAAGTGGAATACATATCCAAAACTCTTATAATGTGAGAATTGCCCAATTGTAATTATAATATCTGTTAGCTACACTAAATTTAATTTTTCCTGCCCCTGCCAGCATGATAAAAATAGATTTGGATCTGGATGGATTCCCAGATAAGCCATTGTTTGGTGACAGTGTGACTGATGCCTGTACATTGGTGACAACCATTAAGAATTATTTGAACAGTATAGTCATTAAGCCAGAGTTTGACCCATCACCCGAAGACAGATTTTAAAACCCATTTTCATGTGGTAATCAACAAATATCTTTATACATTTTTATTTCATATTCTTACTCAATAAAACCAGTGAAAAATCTGCATTAGTTCATAAAAGAAATTTCATTCAAATCTTGTAATTATCATCCAGCATCACTGCAGATTATTCCTTCTGTGATATTCAAAGTAAAACAATTATTTTAAGTATTATCTAGCAAAATTGGAGAGATAACCACATTCTGTGATTTTCTTTATTTATTAAAAAAATATATAATAGAATGAAGAAAATAAATACTATCCCCCCTCCTACATCCCACCTCTCCACGAGCTTGAATAAATTGCAGCATGGATTTGCCTGGCTTTCAGAATTTGGGGGGGACGGGGACACAAAATATTATAAGTTATTTGACACTAAATAAAAATAATGTTCTATATACTTAGTAATAACAAAGCCTACACCAGCAATAATACTCTTAATTTCAGTTTTATATTCATTATTAAATATAAATGTTGCAGATGAACATTAATATCAATGTCTTTACCTCAGATAAAATAACATTTTTGTTAGTTGTTCAACATTTTAAACAACTATAGCTCCACCTGCAAGAGTATTAGTAATTTTGTATTAAATAAATAGTAGGAACTATACTTAGTGTATCACACTGATAACACAACTTATAAATAAAATACTTACATGCCATACAAAATACATTTATATGAGGATGAAAACGCACTTATTTTAAATTAGCATAGGCTTCACCAAACACTCTCTTTCTTCGTTAATTAACTACAATAAACTTGTTCATAAGATTATGAATGCTTAATTTGTCCAACATATTTTTATGCATGTGACACACAGCCACGTTATGTTGCAGGTTGCTGGTTAAAACGATTTTGTTAGCTTCTCCACAAATTAATAAATCTCATCATTTTCTCTGTAAACTTGAATACACTATTTTTATGGCCTGCATTAGTCCAGAAGTACTCATTTTTCTTTCCTGAAAATATTTATTCAGAATTTCTAAATTATTTATTATTTTCCTTGCCATAAGGAAGCCTAAAACAGTCTCTCCTGACTCAAACACTTTGAATAACCCACTTGCTGACTGTAAGTGATTTGCTTCAACAGACAGTGCTTCAAGTGTTTCTAAAATCAGGAAATAGTTTTCCAGAATCTCTTCAATCTGAGAAATGAGCATCTGTTCGGACAGAGGGGCTTAACGCTGGCATTAGATGGCAAAGGACCATTAAAAGCAGCTTCTTGGATATTAATAAACTTAGTTTAGCTGTCAATGATTGTGAAAACAAAACTCCAAGATCATGTGCCAATTGCATTGAACTCCTCACAATAATTCATGTATCACATGCATCCCTTGTGACCAAATTAGTGCAGTGCGACCCACGGTGAACAAACATGGCTAATGGCTGTCTATCCTTTATTATAGACTGTACTCCTTTGTTGGCCCCTCTTATATTTGGAACACCATCGTAGGTTTGTCTACGCAAGTTCGAAATAGGAACTGGTCATTATATTAAAAAGAATGGCTGCAATAGAGCCCCCAGTTGTTTTAGTAGCACTGTTTAGTCCCAAAAAACTTCCACGAAGCTCTATGTTTTCATCAACCCAACGCACACATATGCTAAGCTGTTCAGTCCCAGTAATATCACGTGTATCTTCACAAATCAAGGAAAACAAATTAAATTTGGAAAAGTGAATTTTAGCACAAAAATTTCTAACAATTTCAATGCCCATTATTTCCAAAATCTCATTTTGAATTTTTCCATCTGTGTGTACCTCTTGTTCCTTATTCAACCAATTTACAAGATAAGAATTTTCCTCGGAACGTAATTTAAGAAGATGAAATAAGTTTCCAATTTATTTTTTATCTACTCTTAAAGCTAAACCTTGCATGGCTAAATATTTAATTTAAGTGGAAATTTTGAAAATACATGCCCTAGTAAACTTACGTTCAGAAACTAGAGAGTAATTTAACTGGTTATTAATCGGGGTTTTCAGCTGCTTATAATGACTATTTGACTTTCATGTGAACGAAACTTGTACAATGCCTTTTTCCAGTTTTTTAATCTATTTCTAAAAAACGCCGGATCTATCTTCCTCGTAAATTGTTACAGTATCTATTACAATAAAAACAAATAGCTCCATATGAATTGTTTGTAAAGGCATCTATATTCAGACATTTGAACTCCTTATACCATGCTGGTCGAAACCGAAGTATTTTTACTTTTAAATTATGAGTAGGAAATTTAGTTGGTGGTGTAACTGGCTGGTTTGGTGCTAGATATGTATTGCTTTTACAATTATTATTAACTTATAATTAATTCATTAAATTTCATATTTTATTAATATTTAAGTTGACTTGAATTTACTTTTTTTTTGGACTCGCCAAAGCAGTGTTTCTTACGAGATTGTAGATTAGTTGGTGAATCACGTTTTGTTTTGATTAAGAAACGATCTTTACTCAAAACACCTAGTTGTCAAATCACGCTGATTTATATAACATTCACTTTTACATACAGACACATTAGCAAACAAGAAATATGTATTACATAAACTAACTTATTCACTAAACATTAAACAACACACTATTTTATTCTTAGCATGCACAAGATTGCTGCAAAAATTAAAAACAGTTAAGAGCTTACAAATAAAATAATTTACTATTACAATAATAGTGCTACCAAGCTAAAAACTATTTTAGCAGCGCTAATGTCTATACAAATGAAGAAACGTTTGCCTATTGTAACGTGTTAAATGTCCCGTTAACATTAACAGTTACATTCAAAATACCATGTATATGATTAGCACGATAAATACAAGGACTAATAAATACTAATAATGTGTGAGAGATATTAATTCACGGTGAAATTATGTTGCTGGAAACGCCCAAACTTGAGTAAAATGCCCCAACTGACTGTTTCTGGAGGTTCAACAAAAGGACAGCTTACCCGCTGGCCCCACTTCGATGAAATGACAGAGTTGATTGTTTGTGTTATACTCAGTGGCCGTCCACTAGTGCTAGTTGTCGTTTGGCTCATTTTTAGTAAATTACCACACCCCCTTTCTTGGTAAATGTCCCTGCCCGAATACGTCAGTCCATCTTGTATAAAACGGCCATCCCTCGCTTCACATTTTGGCTAACTGGAGCCGTAAGTCCATGCGGTTCAGGAGATGGTCCGATAATACCGGAACGGTGTCTGGGAGGACAAGATTGAGAGACTGTGCGTGCAGTACAGGTCCTTGTGGCAAATGACGAGGAACTTGTTGCGGGTCCCCGCACCAAGGCCGCCTATTGTGGGTCGCAACGTGTTGGCCAACTCAGACCAGGAGAAGGCCTATGCTCTCGCTGAGCACTTAAAGGCGCAATTTGTACCGACTGACAACCCATCAGATCCGGTGTACGTTGCACACGTGGCTCAGGTCATCGGTGCGGCCTCGTACAGACCTTGGATGAACCTGAGCCCATGGAGGTGACAGAAATGTCACGAGCGATAGCCGATCTAAGACTAAACAAGGCCTCCGGACCCGATGGTATCAGTAACGCGGTACTCAGAAAGCCGCCCCTGGAGGCGATTAACTACCCCATGGAGTTATTCAACGCCGTCCTGTTCCTGAGTCACTTCCCCGAGCTCTGGAAGCACGCCAATGTCCTCTGCTTTCATAAACCGGGTAAGGACCCGGCCCTAGCTTCGTCCTACCGACGATCAGTTTTCTCGACTGTCTGGGCAAGTTGTTCGAGAGACTAATACTGACGAGACTGACCCAACATGTTCGCTAGGTGGGCATCTTGGTGGACGAGCAGTTCGCCTTTTGGGTGGGACAGGCTACGTCTCACCATCTCATCCTGCTCGTGGAGCAGGTCACAAGGAACTTCAAACTCAACAGGCTGACTGGTGCTGTCTTTCTCGACGTGGCAAAGGACTTCAACCATGTTTGGCGCGAAGGTCTCCTTTTCAAACTCCTTTCTATGAACCTGCCCTTCTACCTAGTTAAGGTTGTTCAATCTTATCCATTCCCATCGCACCTTCTCCACTACCTTTGGGAACGCCACCTCCCAAGTCAGAAGCATCCGGGCTGGAGTGCCGCAGGGTTCCATGGTGGGTCCGGTGCTCTTCAGTCTGTATGTGAACGACATTCCAAAATCCCCAGACACCAAGTTGGCACTGTATGCGGACGACATGGCTCTATAGCGGAGTCGTGGTGAGGGCAGCTGGTGGAGAGTCGACTCCAGACGCACCTGACGCAGTTGGAAGGGTGGATGACCACCTGGAGAACAAGTATTAACGTGGAGAAGAGCGCAGCAGTGCTCTTCGCATGGAAAATAAAGTTCTACAGGCCGGCCCCACTTCGGTTGTTCTGAGAACAGATCAGATGGGCGGACAGTGTTAAGTACACAGGACCTACTCTGGACACCAAACTGACCTGGAGACGATACTGTAACGAGAGACTCAACAAGGCGAGGCAAAGAATGGGAATCCTAGGCCCATTGCTTAACAGGCGTAGCGCCCTGTCAACAAGGAACGGTCTGACACTGTACCAGCAGTTGATCAGACTCGATCCTCGACTATGCGTGTCCCGCTTGGGGCCACCTGGCGGACACGTATATGAGGAGGATGCAGGCGTTCCAGAGCGTGTGTCTGTGGCTCATTGTGGGCGCAACTTGGTATGTCCGGAATGAGACTCTGCATCGCGACCTAGATATGCCTACCATCAAGGACCACTTCTGAGGACTGGCGCAGTCTTTCTACGCCAGACTTCCCGGTGCCACAAATCCTCTTATCCAGGGGCTTGGAAACTACGTCATTGACCCTGGTGGGTGCCATCGACGTCCCAAAGCCCTGCTCGGATAAACGAGATGTGACAACAGTGGTTTGGGAGGCTCTCACCCAGCCTCCAGTAGAGTAGTGTCACCGCACGTAACTCTAAAAATCCTTATTTGGTTTCCCAAAAACTCTTTCCCCCCACTATTACTAATAATATGTTTTCTGTTTCTTTATTCCAGAACTCCGCGAAACGTGACAACCCGACCTTTACTTGCGAACCACATGGTGTGACCAATTGGTCGGTACGTGTTGGAACTTGCTCTCGTGCTTCTCTTCAGGGAGCATCAGAGCATGCCATTCGACTGTGACTGTGTCACATTTTGTATTCAATTGTGACGATTCGTCGGAGGAACAGCCTGGACGTGAAGCAAGGATCAGCGAACTAACCAACTGGTGATAACGATGTGTGGGGCGTCGGTCTCTCCTCCTCGCCGCAGATGTAGTTACGTCTTTCAATATGAGTATTTTAATTAGTAATATTTTATAGAGATTTACTCTTTGTTTCTATGTCCATATGACATAGTTTTGTATATCAGAGTTTCTGACTTGTTTTTCTATGCCTATAAGACGTAGGTTTGATTGTTAGAGTTGTTACACTTTGTTTCTTAGTCCATATGACATAGTTTTGTATATCAGAGTTTCTGACTTGTTTTTATATGCCTATAAGACATAGGTTTGATTGTTAGAGTTGTTACACTTTGTTTCTAAGTCCATATGACATAGTTTTGTATATCAGAGTTTCTGACTTGTTTTTCTATGCCCATAAGGCATAGATTATAAGAGATCTTGCTCTATTTTTCTATGTTCATAAGACATAGACGTAAATACCTGGGCAATAGCCAGACGCCCTATACTGTATAACCATGCTCCGGCTAACCTAGTGCTTAGGATCATATTATGGTGGAAATCAGGTTATCTACCGCTTTGTTCCATGACCTAGTTGGGCCTTTGACTGATACCAGTCTCTAAAATTTCTTATGGTATACCTTTATACGGTGGTCAACCTGTGGGTGTGCTACTAGTCCTGAGTAGTGGCCCACGGGGTATAGTTTATTTTGTCCGGCCCCTTTTAGGCACCGTAGATATAGTGTGGCCAGACATGGGTAGAATGTTAAATATACTATTGAATGACCAGGCAGTACTAACGAGGAATATACCAGCCATAGTATCTTGGTAGCCTTAATTCCTGGTAGCTCGCCACTAACTATTTGTGAACTTATAGTACCTCTTTTAAGAGCGTATTCTTTGTATCTCGTAATTCACTATGGGGTTAACTCAAGCTAGCTAGTTCATTTAACTACCAACATTGTAACTCTTTCAACTAGAACTTTCTAGAATTTCGTATCGTTAACTATTATTCATCTGAGTGTCTTTCAGGTCTGAATCTCTTAGCCGCTAGGCTGGCTAGTTGTTATGTATTGTTGCTTACCCTTAAGTGAATAATTGCTTCTTATTTAAATTGCCGCTGTGTTGAGGCAGACGCACCTTCGTAGATGAATGTGTATTAGTTCTACTTTAACGAATTACTCCCACTCGTAATATAGACTATACCTTACTTGTGTTGGTTGCAGGTATAACCTAGGTGTTTTTCTTCATTGATTCCCTATTGCGATAACTATGTCTAGAGCAACTGATTTAATTTCCTTTAATACACAAGCACTGTTTTGTATATGTTCTCGTCAAACCATTTGTAATTATTTCAACTTGTTTAAATTTAAATAAACTAATGATTAAATTTGTATATCTCTCTTATGTTTGATCCTTCCCATCCTTGATTAGTTATATTTGTAAATGTATTCGTCCCTTCTTATATTAGATAGGAGAAGCGGCGCTACACTATTTAATAAGGTCATTTCATTTGTAAAATAAGTGAAATTTAAAGAATAAAAAAAAAAGAAATTAATCAAATAAATCATTAAATACTCCATTGAAATTAAGGGTAATTTCCCTTAAATATTGGTGGGGACGTGTTCCCCCCATCCCTTCTACAAGGCATGTCCATGATTATTGCAGGCCTCGGTTTAGGAATCACAGGCACAAAGTTAATCCATCTAGGTCATTAGACAAGGCTCATAAGGTTTTCCTGACCTTGAGTGTATTACTTTAATTACCACACAATTGAAATACCTATTCTTATTTATAATAATATATACTTACCTAACCCCCAATTCAGTGGTTAAACGGTGTAAGTCACTCTCGGGTTAGACTGGCCTGCTGATGACGGGTATATTGAGGTTCGAATCCAGATCAAGTTTACTGAGAGTGTTTTTTCCTAAATGGCTTCCTACTCTCTTTCCACGAAAATTCAAGTAGATTACCCCTAAATTGCTTCCGTCTCCATCTCTACCCCATTAGAGTAATAATAATATATGCGTAAAGCCTAGACAGGTAGTAATACGTGGTGATAAAAAAAATATGTACCTACATAAACTTTCAAGATGCCATTATTATGTAACCCCTGACTTTGTGATCGTCTCTTTAGGAGTTTGTTGTCTATTGTTTGGATCGCAGTTTAACTCTACTATTTTTATTAATATAGTTTAATAATACTGTTGGCTACAGAGATTAATATAATATTTAGTAGTGGGGGTGTTAATCAACTTTTTAGAAATAAAGTTTTTTATCAATAATTTTAATTAGGAAATGTTACTATAATTTTTATATTGTACTTTCAAAATTATTTTTTCCTCTCCGTAATTAGATTCAAAGGCTCAAAATATTAATTTCATTAATTTTTGTATCTTAAGTTTTGTACTTAAGACATATTTAAATATTTTTTCCCACAACTTCATACGCATACATACCAATTACTTCAATGTGGTAGTGATGAGTAAAATATAATTAAGGCTAAATGTATCCTTGATTTTGTATAAATATAGGGCCAGTTTCATAGTCAAATTTAGTACGCCTCAAGTGCGGCGCTACACTAAGTACATGACGACACCTACCTAAACCAGAATGGAATGGGCCAGTTTCCTATGCGAGAACGGCCCATTCCATTCTGGTTTAGGTAGGTGTCGTCTTGTATTTAGTGTAGCGCCGCAATTGAGGCGTACTAAATTTGACTATGAAACTGGCCCAAAGTGGGAAAACATTTAGTATTTAAATCTGTTCACCCGGCCGTGATTCAATCTTTGGCCTCCTCTTTACATGCAAACAAGAATAAATGAGGTTGATATTTAGACGCAGGCCCACCGGTGCGGGTAAAATTACTTCCGAGTGTCACATTTATTGTATTTTCACAACTTGTCAATCTATATTTCGAGAAAATATTTACATTTTCTTAATCTAGGGAAAGTACAATACATGCACGTAGGCTTGTATTGCGAATAGTGTGGCATACTTTAGTTTTGAAAATGGTCAATGCCACCTAGATGATTTGACTGACTTAAAGCGTTTAGATATAGCTTAAACTAATAATATTTAGCAATAAAATGTTTATTCATCAAATCTGCCAGTCAGCTTGCGCTTGTTTGTCATATCCGGGGAAGACCCTTTATTCTTCGCAACGGAAATTTGTTCAGCCAGACTTGACGCCTGAGGAACTTAATTACATAATGACACATGCCAGTTATTCGTGTTACAACACAACCCAATAAAACAGACATACACGAAATGAGGAATCGTCATAGATGAAAGCTCCGTCGTTTGTGGAAGTGTCACTAACTAAACACTCGATGTATATACAAATAAACTTAATTTTTTAACTCAAAATAAAATGTACGCGAAATTATTCTGAGTGCAAAAAATTACTAGATATAACATTATAGAAATACTATTGCTGAGTGTTGATCTGTTTTTAAATCTAATATTTTTTTTTTGAATAAGCGTGTTTTTGTGGTATTTACTAAAACTAAAATCCCACGAAGAAAATCAACGCACGTTCTATACCATTACATTAGTAGAGGACTTATGTAATCAAAAACTTGTTTTCTCACTGGGAGTTGTGAGTTTTAGGAACGTATTGCGACAAAACACGTGTTTGGAATACGTCATTTGAACTTTCGGCAGGCCGCACACTAGAAGAGAACGAGTAAGCCATGCTAAGGACAATCTTACTCTTATCAACACTTGGTTTAATAAGTGTCTTGGGTGAGTTAAAAAAACAAGTGGTTTGGACACTATAGTGCTAATGTGCTGGATATTGGGGTCTTCTGATCAATGTTAGTACAACCAGAACTCAGCTCGTTAATGTACTGAAAGAGAATAAATCAAAGTTTAAATGGTATATTTTAGGTTCCGCTGAGACTTAAACACAAAGCCCTTAGATCTGTTGGGGGATAATCCTTATCAACGGGGTTAAATTGTTGAGGACAATAAGTTTATTAAACAATTGTGTTTTTTCACTCTTTAAGTTGAACATACTTTTTACTCGATAAAAACAATTTTATCAACTGGTGACCTGGCGGTCTAGGGGTAAGGTGTCAGACTTCTATGCTGGCGGCCGGGGTTAAATCCTCGGTCCCGGCACAGATTTATCTGATTACCAAACCCTTCCTTCACCTCTGACAAGACATCTTGTGAATGTGGGGAATGCCAGGCCTCCACCGTGGTTCGGATTCCACGTTAAACTGTAGGTCCTTCATTTCATCTCACAATCACCCTACAATTACACATTAGCATAAGTGCATACAACCCGAACGGGTAGTAAGACGTGGTGCTAATAATAATAATAATTATTATATCAACAACCTTTTGAGGAGTCAAACAAAAACTCCAATAGTGGATTTATTTTGGAGGGCAAGTGTAAAACTAAGCATAGATCTTTTAGTTATAATATTTCCTAGATATTTTTTATATTTAAATAACAATACTCTCAATCCACGTAATATATCTACCAACACTAGATTTATTATAAATTCCCCACCAATTAAAATTCAACATGTATTAGACACATATTAGTTACAGTAAACATTTTATTATTGACCAAATAATTAAATTTAGTGCATACATCTTGAACAGTAATTAAAATGTGTAAAACTTTAATGTGAGGAAAGGTTTTTGAAAAAACATTTTATAATTCTAGTACGGGACTATTTTATAAGAATTGTATAATTGTAAGCACCACATATTAATACCCGGTTGGTTTATATGCCAATGTACTAGTTACACTAATGTGTTAGAAATTACGAAGGCTATATTTATATAAAGTGTACCCAAATTGTCATGGAAGGAGAGTGGAAAATCATTTAGGATAACCCCCTCAATACACCCGACTGGATTCGAATCCCGATTTTCGTGTCTTTGGAAGTCTAGTTTATTGCGGGAGTAGCACATTAGACCACGCAACCACGTAAGCGGGTATATAAAATCAATTATACAGGTTTAGAGGTTATTCGTGGATACAGACTATACCCACGACTAGGTGGGTAAATCTTAAGTCAAAAACACTCTTTGCAAAATATCTGATTACCAAACCCCTCCTTCACCTCTGACAAGACATCTTGTGAATGTGAGGAATGCCAGGTCTCCACCGTGGTTCGGATTCCACGTTAAACTGTAGGTCCTTCATTTCATCTCACAATCACCCTTCCATTACACATTAGCGTAAGTGCGTATAACCCGAACGGGTAGTAAGACGCGGTGCTAATAATAATAAACTCTTTGCAAAAAATCTGTTGTTCACATATATTTTGAGGAAAAACGAAATTTTAGTTTTAGAGGGGTGATGTGGCAATTCTAGGCCTGAAATTTTATACAGTGGCAGGCATTTAGACATAGACACAACTACCACATACCACAATTCCTGTCGCAAAAGCAATGGGACTTCCTCCAGCAGCCCAGTTATAACCTTGTCACGGTACAAACGGTATCTGTGGGGATCCAAAAGAGCCGGGAGCAAATAGGGGCACACAATTGGATCTCCAACAATTCCTGGGCATATATTAACGCTGAGTCAATGCTGATACGCCCAAGAGCGAGTGTAGTGTCAGTTAGCACCGGACCACAAGTGATTGTTATGGGTGTTCTTCATCCCTTTTTGTGTGAAACAAGCTTCAACAATATTAACAGAACGTGCCCAATAAAGTCTGGATCAGCAGAATGCTGCTATGGAAGCAACTGGCAAGACTTTAATATGCGAGGTAGATCAGTCGGGGGAAGATTCTATGTTGCTGAATAATGCTATGGGTTGTAGCCCTCATCACGCAACACTTTCAGAACTGACCACTGTGACACGTGAATAGTTTGTGTTGCGTCTCGGGAGATGCACGCTGACTGCTGTTGTTGGAAGACAACTATTAGGCCTACACCATCTTCAACACCTGCTGTATGTTACATGACCATCCTGCATCCACTCGTGGCATTGTTCCCATTTGACCTGTCTCTTGACAACGCTGTCCAAAACAACAAGACACGTTTACGCTCAGTTGCCAAATGCTCCCATGGTTATTGTCATATCCCAGTATTATGCGTGTGTAGTTCCTTGATGTTTACACAATACTGACCTCTAATTTGTGAAGAGGTCTAATCGCCGGATATTGTATTGAATTTCAGGCACAGTGTTGTCAAACACCCTTTTCTAACTTATAAGTCATTTTTCTTCAAAGGTATGAGAAGGATGGATTTTCTTTTGCAAAGAGTGCTTTCGAATTATATCTACCCACCTAGTCGTGGTATTGTCCGTATCCGCGAATTACCACTCACTCTGTATACATGTGTATATGCAGTGAGGAAATAACACAAACATCAATATTTACTATTAGACCTGAGGATGACACTGCTATACGTCGAAACTAGTGGTCACCAAATTTGCAGCTAACTCAGCCATTGGAATAAATAAAGACACAAGGGATCACGGATATAAATATCAGAAATCAATCTCTAATGCATTTCAGTCCAACTTCATTATAAATTGAGCTATTTAGCATCAACTACAACAATTCACAAACAAGCTTAAATAATTGGAACTTAAATAAATATAAATTAAAAAGTACTTTGGTACCTTCAACTTGTTTTTAACAATTATACAAAAATATGCCTACTTTTAAGATGTTTCATGTTTTCAAAGTGTGTATGTGTTATTTAAATATATAATATTAATATTTACATTTATTAAACTCTCTTATCACAACAGTGTAGATACCTCACTCGACTATCACTTTTATTTTATATTTAATGACTGCTCGTTGGCCATAATGCCATCTTATAACAAGTTTTTCATTCTGTTTCACTCATATTTGCGTGTATATAATTGATTTCTATAAAACCCAGGTTGTTAAGAAGACGTACATTATCGTGTAGAGCGGATTGAAAAATCACAATGACAAATTATGTGTGGAAGGCCACCCCTGAGTGCTTCCGAAAGAAATTCTAACCATACCTCCCAGTCACCATCATTCCAGTCTATTGTGAACTTCTACTATATTGCTTAGAGTAGTTAGATACAAATAATACAAACTTATCTTGTACAATCCACTGATAAAAAATATAAACCTTTTGAGTAAACCGTTGCATTCTCTTAAAAAAAGGTGTCCAAGATTCTATAATTAAATTTTTTCAGAAATATTAGACCAATTTAAGCGATTTTTTTCTTTAAATGGCATGGCAACACATTTTAGCAAATAAACCTCGTAATTCATTTATTTAAATTATCAAATATTTTTCATTTATTAAAATATCCGGGCTCTTTTTAATAGTTTCATTATTGTATGACTCTAATACTACTATAATAAATTCTTTAAATATACTAATACTAGCATTGGCGGGTACACTTTCTAAAGAACAATCTAACACGTAAATGACGCCTTAGACCGTTGGGACGTTATTAGTTATATTTATTTTAGTTTCTATATTTCAATTGAGCCTATATTTTAGAAGACTAAAAAACCATTTGACAAGTGTCCCCCAGCAGAGTTAGATAAGAATCACATACAAATGAGGGTATATTCTGCCTTACTTGTTATTAAATGCTTTCTTGAAACATACACACAAAGTAATATCTTAATAGGTATTGTTTATAGATGTATTTGGGGACTAAGACCCGCATCAGTAAGCACCTCCCCCAGCACAATATAAGGTCATCTTTAAATAAATTCACTCTCTAATACCTCACTCTGTTAAGGGAATTGCCATTGTCACAACCAAACACCCCGAGAAAAAGGCTTCCACAGTCAAGAGGGTAGGCGCCCCACAGTTTGGGAGACATTGTAACAAATTCATACATCAAGTCATGTTATCTGCATCTGTAACCTTTAATATATTTAGTATAACAATAATATAATATTGAAAAGTGGAATATTATAGCATCAACATTCAAGTTAGGTTCGGTATTATTAGATACCTACTTAAAACAGTCAAAGACATCGGGGTTCAAATTCTGGTATTTTTTAAACTAACACGACGGGATATAGACCTTATCCATACATGCCAAAGGTAGGAATATTGATAGCAAACATTCTTGCTTTAAGAATGTGATTGCGTGTTTTAAACAGCCTGAATTAGCCTATCTGATTGTTGAGCTCACAGCTAGTGAATGCACCTCCTGGCCTGGTGCCCGAGTTGCGTGACCTACGCTTGTAATACTAATAAAATTCACAGTTATATTATTATTATTATTATTATTAGCACCGCGTCTTACTACCCGTTCGGGTTATACGCACTTACGCTAATGTGCAATGGTAGGGTGATTGTGAGATGAAATGGAGGACCTACAATTTAACGTGGAATCCGAACCACGGTGGAGGCCTGGCATTCCCCACATGTCTTGTCAGAGGTGAAGGAAGGGTTTGGTAATCAGATAAATCTTTGCCGGGACCTGGGATTGAACCCCGGCCGCCAGCATAGAAGTCTTACACCTTACCCCTAGACCGCCAGGTCACCCCACAGTTATATTGCAAGTATTTTTTTTACCACCGCTTCTTACTACCTGTTCAGGCTATACGCATAGTACTAATTACCACAAGTTAAGGATAAGTCAGGCTAAATTTAGAGGAAGTGTACCTGCATTTGCATGGAGGAGAAGTGGAAAATAACTTTGGACAACCTCCTCACTATACCCGACCGGGATTTGAACCCTGATTTCCCTGTTATTGGCAGTCTAGTCTAACAATAAACTGGCACCTTGGTACATGTGGCCACCAAATCAGGTCAATAACTTTCTGTCAATAGGAAAGGCAAAGAAGCATCAAAATCTTACAGTGACATTTATAGTAAATAATTGTTCCAAGAACTAAATATGTGCGTAAGATATTTGCTGCTCGGATAGTTGATAGCTGAGGTGTTCTGGTCAGTCCTTGAAAATATGGGACCTATATGGTATTAATTTGTGCTTTACGGTATATATTAGAATACCTTCAAATCGTTTCGAATTTGTTAAAACCTAGCGATTTAAAAATTCAAAGTTATTATATATATATATATATATTATTTTTTTTACAAATCTTAAGGACTTATCGGAAAGAAAAGCTATAATAGATCTATTTCAAAGCCCGTCTAAAATAATAAATAGGGTGATTGAATAATCCTCAGGAAGTCTAGAAACCTTGATAACCGAAGAAGTTATTTACGCCAGTAAAATTCTCACTGGAAAAGTAGTAACTAAAATTGGTCAATAGATTATAAATGAATTGGATCAACTGTGTTAAAACGATCATGGAAAAAACTTTGTTGAATATAACAATAAATACATTCGAGTTATATTAATTATGTGTGAAACCAACAAACACTGTTTGAAGAGTTGAACTAAATTAATGTTGACGGAATCTTTAAGAACAGTGAAAAATATTTGTACAATTTGTTTACCTTAAATTATATAAACAATGGCTACTACAAACTTTTGGTATATGCATTACTTCAAAACATGTAAATCCATACTTACAAATATTTATTTCAGCCAATCATAACCAAATGCTTATAAATAAGCTTTCAAAAAGTTAGTTATTGCCTCATTCCAATAATTTATTCTAGGATTTACAGCTATGAACTGCTAATTTAATTTTATTCAAGCTGTGTGTATACAAATTCAAACATAAGGTTTAGCAAACATATTTAAGGGTGTTACATGGGCAGGTAGAATTACCTCGTCGCCTTTTGGAAGTAAAAATAAATATCCACCTCTTCTCTTTACCTATACC
>CABEEJ010000688.1:211913-229663 GCA_901482245.1 Timema douglasi | reverse complement strand
GTTATACGCACTTACGCTAATGTGTAATGGTAGGGTGATTGTGAGATGAAATGGAGGACCTACAGTTTAACGAGGAATCCGAACCACGGTGGAGGCCTGGCATTCCCCACATTCACAAGATGTCTTGTCAGAGGTGAAGGAAGGGTTTGGAAATCAGATAAATCTGTGCTGGGACTGAGGATTGAATCCCGGCCACCAGCACAAAAGTCTGACACCTTTCCCCTAGACCGACAGGTACCGATATATAAATAAAATAACATTTGTTTTTGCTGTAGTTCTTTGCGTGAATTATTTTCCTAAGTTTCGTCAACGCTTTGAAATATACTGTTTATCAACTACATCAAGTAGAGGAATGATAAAATTTGCAATGAAAATTCCTATTAAAAAAAAGTTAGACACTTTCCAAAATTAATGTTTCATAATTCTATATCTCAAGGCTAGTAAATGTTAAAAACAATTACATAAATACCACTATAAATTTTATTGAAATATTTGGGACTTAGTGGTCTAGGGGTAAGGTGTTGGATTTTTGTGTTGGGGGTCCGGGATTCAATCCTTGGTCCCGGCACAGATTTATCTTATTTCCAAACCATTCCTTCACCTCTGACAATACGTGTATTAATCACAACTTGTGAATGTGTGGAATGCCAGGCCTCCGCCGTGGTTCGGATATCACGTTAAACTGTAGGTCTTCCATTTCATCTCGTAATCACGTTACCATTACACATAAGCGTAAGTGCGTAGAACCCGAACGGGTAGTAAGACGTGGTGCTAATAATAATAATAATTGACTTTAGAATCTGCTGTGGCATTAATTCAACCGTGTGTATTTGCTGTATTAAGACATCTATATTCTAGAGAAATAATTTAATGATAATCAAAGACCGTGACCAATAACAGGAGCTATTGGAGCATTAATTATAGTTACCGATTTAACTAAATGATTTCATAAGATCACATCAACTACTATAACAATTTGGATGATTGTTATAATTTTCACTGTGGTATAATAATGACGTGATATTATCCGAGAAAGAACAATTCAAAGATATCATACTAATAGAGTTATTAAAGAGCTACAATGGGGTATAATTATATTTATTACATGAGAAGTAGCCTTCTTTATTTCTTTTAGCTTTCTTCCATTGAAGATTATCACCGACAGTCGATATTGGATCTATATGACCAACTCTTGGAATTACGGTCTTTAACCCAATTCAAATATATTTATTAAATACAACCATTCTATTAACCTCAGGTGTCACAATTATTTGAGCCCATCATGGACTTATAGAAAACACCTTCATAGAAAGATTATAGGGATTATTTTTTACAGTTATTCTAGGGGTTTATTTTTCTATACTACAGGCACTTGAATATATACACGCACAATTAGTCTGACTATCCGTATAGGCTATACACATTTAAATACACTAATAAGATGAGGAAGGTAGAATTTAGAATAAATGTACCCATTGGAGAGAGAGAGAGAGAGAGAGAGAGAGAGAGAGAGGAAAAAACTTTTCTCCCTACACACGGTTTGTATTTTAACTATCCGACCTTGACGTTTAGTACGCGTGTACACTGATGCAGTTAATAAAATATCAAGCAATTAATGTTATATAAATACTAAGAAGTATTAAAATTCACACCTTTTCTTGTTACTATCGCCTATTTAAATAGTTTGACATGACGCTATTCAATGCCAACAAATGAAACATAAAGTCACATGTCTCTAAAAACATACGTGTAAGGAGTTCTTGGAGTTTTCCTAGTAAACAATTCGAACTGTGTAGTATTAGAAGGTACATCTTGTTCAACTGTGGACAGACTTTTTAATTCTTATTCAAGACGTAAGTCTTGGTATTTTTTTTTTTACAATCGTCATGTTGGCTACGCTGCTTATGTAAATCATTTTGACTCACTGTAATAAAGAAGGTGTTACTACATGAGTGAGAGTGTCAACAAAATATGGCACAAATTGCGTGGTAGTATAACTTTTTTCCGAGGCAAATACTGATACATTTTTACTATATTATTGATATTTTTTATATATTGATAATATCTATTAAAAGTGACAAGCTACAAATCACACGATCCAACGTATTAATAAGTGAAAGTAGCCCGCTTCGGTGGCCGAATGGACTTACGCGCTACTCTAACAGTAGACTAGACTGCCGATGACGGGGATATCAAGGTTCGAATCTCGGTTGCATGGGTGTACCAAGAATGATTTTTCTAAAATGGTTCTCCAATCTAAATATTAAAAAAAAAATTGGGTACACTTCCTATGAATATAACCTTCATAATCCCTAAAACTACTAGCGTAATTAGTACATAAGCGTAACCCTAACGGGTAGTAAGACGTGGTGCTAAAAAAAACGTGAAAGTAAATCTTGTAACTTTTCTAGGTATTAGATAAAGAAGGTTCTTCCTATGAAAGTTGTATGTACTTTAAAATGAGGGGGGGAAAAATATCACAAAACATGCTAATTACACTGAAGAAGGTATTTGTGTGATTAAAAGTACGAATACTACGGACGCGGTGAAACAATTAAGAATTACGAAGGCAATAATTGCCGTGTCATTTGATTAGATTAGTCGATTCTATTAATATTTATAGTGATTATAAATAAATAATCAGTTAAAAACTACAGTCTAATAAATTGAAAGTAAAATTATTATTATTATTATTATTATTATTATTATTATTATTGTTAGCACCGCGTCTTACTTCCCATTAGGGCTATACGCACTTACACTAATGTGTAATGGTAGGGTGATTGTGAGATGAAATGGAGGACCTACAGTTTAACGTGGAATCCGAACCACGGTGGAGGCCTGGCATTCCACACATTCACAGGATGTCTTGTCAGAGGTGAAGGAAGGGTTTGGTAATCAGATAAATCTGTGCCGGGACCGAGGATTGAACCCCGGACCCCCAACACAGAAGCCCGACACCTTACCCCTAGACCACCAGGTCACCTTAAAAGTAAATATTTTTTTTCAAGCATCGCGTTTGACTATCCGTTCGGGTTGTACGCTTATGTACTAATTACGCTAATGATTTTAGAAACTAGAAATATTATATTTATAGGAAGTGTACGTGAATTTGCGTGGAGGGAGAGTGGAAAAACTACCCTCATTCCACTTGACCGAGATTTGAACCTCGATCTCCCCGTCATCAGCAATCTAGCCTATTGCAAGAGTAGCGTTCGTTAGCACGCAGCCACCGAAGCGGGCAGTTATTAAAAAAAATTGAAAGTATAGGCCTACTGTTTGTAAATAAAAGATAGAATGAAATAATTCCTTCACGTACCCTTCGTTTACTTCGAGAGGTAAATAGTGCTACCTTGCTTTATTCCAGTCTGGTAAAGCTTATAGTATAGGGCCATTGTGTAATCTATCAAGGTAAAACTACTAACTTTCAGGTTAAGCCGAGTATATGACACCATATGCATGAATTATATTACAGGTTATGCAAATACATCAATTACAAGTAAACAATAGAGGCATTTACTCAGTACATTTACATTAAAGTGCCTTCATAAAAACTGTGATTGTATAATATGAAACCTATAATTAATTTAATAGCAAATAAAAAATAAGGTGCTGTATTAAAATGTTTTACTATAGATATAAAAAAAAGTTTAAAACTATAAAGAAGAAAAGTATTTCCTGGTGTATGACCTAAAGTTAGGGTTTTAACATTAAATATATCACCGGCTCGTCATTTAGGTGCTTATTTCACTACAAGGCTCAGTATAAGCTTTATAAATAACTGTAGAGACCCGCATTTAATAAGGCTAGTGAGGAAGGAATAAGGATAGTAGAATTTAGAATAAGTGTAGACACAACTAATTTGGTGGCCACATAGTCTAACGCGCTACTCTTGCAGTAGACTAGACTGCCGACGGTGAGGATATAAAGGTTCGAATCTCGGTCGGGTTGTACCGAGGGTGGTTTTTCCAAAAATTGTTCCCCCACTATCCCTCCACGTAAATGCGGGTACACTCCCTTTAAAAATAACCTTCCTAATCCCTAAAACCACTAGCGTAATTAGTACATAAGCGTATAACCCGAACAGGTAATAAAATGCTGTGCTAAAAAATGTAGCCATATTAGCGTGAAGGGATATTTGGAATATATTTGGGTAGGAAAATAATGCAATGCACTCAAGACGGATTAGAACTCTGACCTCCTGTTCATTGATTAACCTTACTAGATTAACTTGACGTTTATTCTGCGTGTCCACCGATGCGAGTGTGGAAAAAAAAAGCATTAATCGATCGAATCATGGCTTTGAATACAAATAAGGATTATAAGGTGATATTTGAGAGGAAATGTACCCAATCGGGTAAAATTGATACCATTTTATTGTATTTTTAGTGTTATTTTATAAATATTCATTTTGTATGAATACTCGTTTGTTGAGTGCTCCACCATTGCTCTGCCATTTTGAATTTTTTCGGGGGTTAAATTTTTTCTTTTAAACTTTTTGGAATTTTCCCGTTGGTTACAGGCTATAAGATATAAGTTTGCCAAATTTCAAGTTTCTATCTCATCTGGAACATTAAGTCAGTTAGTGAGTCAGCCGTGTGGCTTTACAGTAGTATAATAATATATCAAACGTGATAGCTACAGATCACATGACAACGTTTGAATAAGTAACAGTAGATCTAGTAACTTTTCTATCTGTCAGATAAGGCCCTTCTAATTAAAATTAAACTCATCATTGATGGAGGATATTGAGAGCGTTCCTCATAACAGGCCCTACTCGGCTACCGGCTCGCGCGACGTTTGGGAGTAAAAGGGAAAAGAAAATACCTAAGATATGCCAGAAATGTGTGGAGTGAATTCGTATTTGAATGATTACTCGACATTTTCCGTGGTGACGATGGGGGGAGAGGGGGNAAGCAACCAAGTTTCTTGTTACCAACTACAGTATGTCCCTATCATGACAGAATGAAGACTTATGCACAATGCCTATCTGTGAAGCGATTCCAAAATGGTCAAAAATGGACTTTTTAACGCAGTTTTTTTATTCCCAAACTTAACATTTTAACAATGTTCGGTATTAAGAACTTCTTTTAATTCTTTATCTTCATTAATGTTTAATAAAAAAATTATTCACGTGGAATAGTGTTCGTATAAATTTACGAGTTCTAACCGACTCCATCACAGACATGATTGACATGTGATGTACGCTCTTAGCTATAAATCTGGCAACACTGTGGGTTCATGTGGTTTTCCTCCACTTATTATTGTTTATAGCATCACCAAAGATAGACTGATCATTAACATATAATATCTGGAACCAGCGTTATGTATTTGCATTGTGACATAATAGTTTATTAGTCTATTTTATTTCCAAGTACTAGTTTTTTTTGTTTCTTTTATTTTCAAAGCTATCAGGTTGTTTCCTTCTGTGATGTTAATATAAACCAACAGAGGAGTAGATGGATTATGTAGATGTGAGGAGTGTTTTTAATTAGTTGGTGAAGGTGAGCCCTCAGCGGGGTTTGAACCCCCCCCCCTCTCCCCCACGAGTGCACCAATTTTAACTCGTCACACAACTGACTGTGATTCAGCACATTTTTACCATCGTGCGGCATCCTACATCAAATTTATCCAGTTTTGGTTTGGATTGATAATAGTGGAGTGGAATAGGTAATGGCTTTAAAACCAGTTTATGTTTATTTAGGAATAATCTTAATATATAATCTTAATTAGTTGCGTTTTTATTTTATAATGACCTTGTCTTCCCCAACATAGATAATAGCCAATATTGCGTCCTTCGAACCCGACACCTTAACTCGGTTGGTAGTTTGTCTTCTTACTGAGCTAAGGATCCCGGGTTCGATTCCTGACATGGCCGAAAAATGTATCATTGGTGAAATGTGGGTTTACCCTTTAATACTGATAAATTAACGGCCGGGGACTGGATGTTGTGTCTGCCATAGTTTTAAGTTATATTATAAGACATATGAAACTACGACAGGCCTAGCAGGCCGGTAGTGGAAAATATATGGCTTGGATAAAAAACTGACCCAGACTATAGGCTGTAAAAGATAATGGTTTAAATTGTCACCTACAAATAAACAATCACTTGATAATATATTTTATTATAGTTTACGCAAATACATTTAAAAAGTATAAATATAATAATAAATTAGTGTTACATATTTAATTTGGCTTATAACTCTAAAGGCTAACAAAACATCAATATTTTCAAATAAATAGTTTTTATTAGCACAGCATCATACTACCTGTTCAGATAAAACACATTTGTACTAATTACGATAATGGGTTAGGTATGAGGAAGACTGAACTTAGAGGAAGTGTACACGTATTTGCGTGGAGGGAAAGTAGAAAACAATTTAAGAAAACCCGCTATCAATACAACCAACCGGGATTTCAACCCCAATCTCCCCGTCATCAGCAGCTCAGTTTATTCTGAGTGACAACTTAGACCATGCGGCCACCAAATCATGTAATTAAAGTCAGCTTGTTTAGCGTTTTTTTAAGCTTAAATAACTTGACAAATATAACAAGCCCCAAAACTAAAGATCACAAGATTTATAAACTTATCCATAATTTAAATAATATAACTGATAGTGAAAACAGAAAGTATTAAATCTCTTATTCATGATAAAGAGATCTGTACAACATAACGTTCATCTGAGTAAACAATCTGATCGACGAGTTTGGTTTCAGATTAGCTCAGTCATTTCGGCATCACCAACGTTGATATTGTCTATAAAACCCCCCCAATCGATTAAAACTTTTGTTACAGTACGCCACAAAATTATAAAACATTTTGTGATAGATTTTTATAGCACAGGTTATAATAATATATGAACACGCATACCCTTTGGAATAACCGGATGAAGAATTATATTCAATCATTATTATTTACCACCGCGTCTTACTACCCGTTCGGGTTATACGCTTATGGATTAGGAATTGGGAAGGATGAATTAGAGGAAGTGAACCCGAATTTGCGTGAAGGAGGAGTGTAAACCATTTAGGGAACCAGCCCCCCCGCCCCCCCAGTTCACCCGACCGAGATTAGAACCTCGATCTCCCCGTCCTTCAGCGGTTGAGCTCAACACGACTAGCGCGTTAGCCAACTACGCCACCGAGGCGGGTAATTTTATTTTATTCAAATAATTATCTGATTTGGGAGAATGTTTTCCATAAGTGTTAGTTGCACATCACTTTCTTAAATATAATCTAATAATTGTCACCAGATTTCTGTAAGTTTCTAAGCGAAAGCAAGTAATTACTAACAATCAAGCAGAAGTTTCAAGAGACGGGTGTCCAATATTGGACGGACACAGCCTTGCTTGGAGTCTCCTCCACAACATTCCGTTCAACGTTCTTTCTCAATTAATAATTAGTGATTTAAGTGTTCCCTACGTAATTGGCGGTGTTACTTAATGAAATCTGCTGGGGAACGTCCCTTTAAATTTACACTAAAAATTATGGTTATGTAAACACGTCACTACTTATTATTTCCTTACACTTTACTGTAAGAGTGGACACGCAGTATAAACATCAAGTTTATCTAGTCCACTTTCTCGGTGACCACGAGGTAAAGGTTCGAGTCTCAGCCGGGTGTACCTTGGGGTGTTTTTTTCCTGAATTATTTTCCATACTCCCTACATGCAAGTGTGGTTACACTTCCTCTCATTTATTTTAGCACCGCGTCTTACTACCCGTTCAGGTTGAACGCATATGTACTAATTACGTTAATGTGTTAGGGGTGAAGGTTGAGTTTAGAGGAAATGTATCTGCATTGGCGAGAAGAAATAATGAAGCACCATTTAAGGGCCAACACCCTCAGTACATCAGACGAGGATTCGAACCACGGTCTTCAGTCAATGGTAGTCCAATCTGGACCATTCAACAACCGAAGTACTCTAATTTTACCTTATTCAATTAGTATAATTAACTCGTAGGTGTAGTGAAACGCGAATCAAAATAATTATTAATTCATAGTAATTCTCCTGAGCAATATCAATCAATTACATAATTCATAACAAAATTATCTGTTGAAAAAATACACCAGGGATGTGGAAATTGAACCAGGGACTATTAACTTTTCATATCATTGTTCCACCACTGAACATTCTTATAACCTGAGATTTTCTGTACCTAAACGAACGAGGAGGGTGAATTTAAATAATTCACAAATTTGCCTGTAAAGGAATAGGTAAACCCCTTTGAGGATCAAACTACCCCTGTGCAGCTGGTTGCTTTCAGTCAGGTGTACTTGTTTCTTAGCTAGGCTTGCAGACACAAAAGTCTAGTTTATATCACTCTCTAGTCGCTGGCGTATCGAACTACTACTGTCTGTTCCAGGATAAAGTGAACTATATGACAATACAAGGGAGTTAAGCAGGCAAGGGACTGCGAAGCTGCGACTTAATACGTTATTTCACTGAGCAGACTGCAGGAATAGGCGGTCGAAGAACATTGCCATGATTAAAGAATAAAAATAATAAAAATACACATATTGAAGGCGTACTTAGTAACTATTATTGTGTTCACATTTTGGTTTGTCAAATTAAATATTTAATACTAATTTATGAGAATATTATAACGACCATACAATCTAAAAATATAAGGTTACAATATTGCAAATATAAAGGAATGTGTTTTTTTTTTAAATCAGAACTAAAGTTTCGTTTTGGACATAAATATAAAACGATAGATTTATTACTTTTGTTTAGTAATCTTAAATAATTTTGGCCTCGATATTATGATGTATGGATCTAGATGTTTCATCTGGCCCCCAAATTAAAAAACAAAAAAGATCTTGTTATTTGGTCTTTATCTGGGTCTACGCCCATAGGTTTTGATGGATTTTATTTATACCTGCTCTTTAGATCTTATATGGTCCTACCTCGAGATAAAATAAATAATTTTACTCTAGCCTCAAAATAAAGGCTAGTTAGGTGATTCTTGAAAAGTAACACTGTATACCACTTGTTTATATGTGAAACATTGACATTTTTTTCTAAAAAAAACTTTTACGGGAGTCTATTAGTAATTGATAATAAAATATTTTTTTATTAATTCCAACAGACTATTTGAAAAAGTTTGAACGATTCTGTCATGCAGTTTATTTGTCACGAGTAAAAAACGCATACTCATCATTATGTGCTTATAATTTATTTGAATAATATATTTTACTGGGCTCTTATCACTCTTGAAAGCATGGCACCTGAAACCTCTAGTTAAGAGTGTGAAACCCACATTTACAACTTTTTCTTCTTTTTGACATCTTCAGTCGTCTTTTAGTCAGATACACTTAGGACCGGTCTTATGAATACCTCACAAATATTGCTATCGGGAGGTTAAAGTTAGCGACCAGATAAAAGTTCTCAGCCACTTTAATGTTTTACGCGTCTTATGAACTGAATTTATCTGCCAGATAGCTATCTGTAGGATAAATATATTTTTGTTCAGAACACGCAAGATTGGTACTGTTTTTACTGGTGCGCGCATGCTTATAAACCTTGCTGCTACCGCTACAACCTAGCAAGTGGGGAGAAACGCTTAACATTTGTTAAATAATGGCGGCTATATGAGTGCGAGGAAACAGATTACAGATGACGTCACGTGGGAACAAAAGCTAAGATGTCTTTCAAGTACTAATTTTGGTGTCTGCCAAAATGTGGGCAATAGTTGGGTACAACGTTTACAAAATTTAATTTATTGTACTCAAATTTTGATAATTTGTTCTTATATAAATATAACTCTACAAATAGCTTGTCAGTTTATATAAAAGTGTGATTTAAATGTTCCAACTTTTTATAGTAAGAGACCGGGTCTGTTGTTTTACTAAACACGCGAACCAAGATTTTAACCTAAAACAGATTCTGATGGTCGAAACCTCGTTAAAAACAACGCGTCACTATGGCAACAACCATTTTAACTTCCAGATCAAGGCTATCAGGTACATAAACCTCTCGATAAAAATGCGATTGATAAATAAATTTTATCTGGCAGTTGGCAGTCATTAGACGCATTTTTAACTTATCCACCAGATATAAATATTTATATACCAGATTAATATTTATCCAGGAGTCATAAGAGCAGCCCATAATGGGGTATAAAAGGAACCGAAAAAATAGGAGGAGTGAAAACTTTTAGCTGTGGTCGAATAGGTCAATATCTATGGAGAGTAAAGCTTGCAATATACTTGGATCGTCATTGACGGTGTGGTTGAAGGTTCAAATCTCACGTCAAGTGAACTTAGATAGTTTTTCTCCATTAGGTTTATCACTGTGGCTATCCCATCCCATCCGATGCAGTGACCGTATGGTCTGAGTCGGCGTTACTTCCGCAATAGAATTAACTGCTTAGTGACGGGGAGATTTTATTCTGAAACCTGGTCGGATTGTACTGAGTGTAGTCTGTCTTAAATGGTTTTCCCCTTTCACTACTCGAAAATGTGGGTACATTTCCTCTAAATTAAATCTTCCTAATATATAACACATTAGCGTTATTAGTTTACATACACGCATATACCAAACTGGTTGTGAACTGTGGTGCTAAAAATATAACCCATCTTCTCTCCACATATTAATGCGGGTGCATTTAATTTGTTTTGTTAAAGCCCCCCATCTTACTACCCGTTTGGGTTATACGCTTCTGTACTTGTTACTTTAATGATTTTAAGGATGAGGAAGGTTTTATTAATAGGGAGTGTACCCGAATCTGCATGTTGGAAGATTAATAATAATATTTAGCACCACGTCTTACTACCCGTTCGGGTTATACGCTTTAAGTACTAATTATTCTAATGGGTTAGGAATTGGGAAGGTTGAATTAGAGGAAGTGAATTTAGGAAAAACCACCCCCAGTTCACCCAACCGAGATTCGAACCTCGATCTCCCCGTCCTCAGCAGTCGAGCTCAACACGACCAGCGTGCTAGCCAACTATTCCACCGAGGCGGGTTGTTGGAAGATTAAAAAAAACAATTTGGGGAAAACCACCCTCAAGAGTACATCAGACCGAGATTCGAATCTCCCCGTTATAGGCAGTCTAGTCTACTGCGAGAGTCGCGCGTCTTGCACCACGTGAACACCTAGATGGGTGAAGCATTTCTTCTAAATCCCAACCCCAGAGTATAAAATATTTCTAACACCTCGATGTTGAATACACTAACAATAAAACACAAGTACAGTCGAGTATATTGAAAGCAGTGTACTGTGGACGTTATGTACAACTGTAGCGCAGAGGATGCCTTGAGGCTAGTCTTACGGGCCGTGAACCACATATTAAAGAGGCTGATACTTCTCGGAATCTAGTCCGGCTCTCCATATTCCATTTACAAGCGTCTTGTAAAGAAGCGTTTGGCAACTGCCACACGAACCGGTGCAATCTTTGTGAAGGAAGGCGCCAAGCGACTGGCTTCTACCTCCTCCAAGACGTATGTCAGTCTGAGTTTCCATTAAATGAACCCATGGATAGTCTGGATATTATTACACTGTTATTATTATTATATAACCCGCCTCGGTGGCGTAGTTGGCTAACGCGCTTGTCGTGTTGAGCTCGACTGCTGAGGACGGGGAGATCGAGGTTCGAATCTCGGTCGGGTGAACTGGGGGTGGTTTTTCCTAAATGGTTTTCCACTCTCCCTCCACGCAAATGCTGGTTCACTTCCTCTAATTCAACCTTCCCGATTCCTAATCCATTAGAGTAATTAGTACTTAAAGCGTATAACCCGAACGGGTAGTAAGACGCGGTGCTAAATATTATTATTATTATTAAAGCACATTTCAACACCACATTTTACTACCTGCTCGGGTTATAAGTTTATGTAATAGTGACGCTAATGGTTTCAGAGATTAGGAATGTTATATTTAAATAAATTATACCCGCATTTGCATGACGGTAGAGTAGAAAACCATTTTGGATAACCCACCCTCAGTACACCCGACCGAGATTCGACCCTAGATCTGCCTGTCATTGGCAGTCTAGTCCAGCACGAGAGTAACGTGTTAAGACGACCTAGGTGATGATATTATTAATTACTACCGAATATCTGTAGGGTGGTATAAAGTAGTGATGGTACCTCAGCTCATTGAGTGTCTGCTTTAAATCCTGGATTGAAAAAAAAAAGAAAATTCTGGTAGACTGAGGTATGAAAACTAATTTTAACCATAACGGATACTCATAAGACCTCGCGCAATAGCCTAGGGACCTAACGAGCTTGAAAATAAACACATGGCTATGACCTAAACCATGTTTAATGAATCTGAATCTATATACCGAACTATTGCAACAACCATTTTAACTTACAGATAAAGGTGCTAATACTAATAAGATTATTGGAAAATCTCATTAACATAAGACTCATACATTCAGTTAAGTGTTTAACTAATCTTTTAGGGCGTGGTCGTTAATTTTATCCCAAAGCTATTTTGGTGGTGAACAACCAAAACCAGTATTAAAGTTTTAAAACAATTCTTACTCAAAATTAAAATAAATTTTAATTTTCTAATGGATTCAAGATTTCGATGATTGAGGCTCTTATCTCTAATTTATGTTGATAAAAATAAACGTACAAGTAAACGAAATAATGTATGCTTTATTGGTTAGAAGGAAGAAATGTCCTGAAACTGGCAAAAGCTCTCTTGGAATAAATAGATCGTGAAACATTTGACAATCATCTACGGCCTACAGAATTTTATATTTGAATAATTACTAGTATTTATAGATACATACCTAATCACACCGTTCCCTTATGAGGTAGGCAAGAAACTGGTCACAGAGCTCAAAACACACCTCCGTACTTAATCCATCTTCACTAACTTTCTCCACACTTTTCTATCCTTGCATATTCCCTTCGCTTCAACAACATCAATACCACACCGAATCATACATTTTCTTGTATTCTTAAAATTCTTAATATTTTGCTTTTTCACACATTCGTCTAACACATTTAAGGTCTTACATGGCCTACCCCTTTCTTTAGATCCACGCACTCTACCTTCATATATTTGCTTCGTCATTCGATCCACACTCATCCTCTCAAAATGCCCAAACCAAAGTAAGACGCTTCTTTCACATTTACCTAATGGATCGCTTTTCAAACCGCACTCCTTCAGTACCCATTAATTACCGACTCTGTCCAGACGAGTTTTTCTACATAATGTTTTTAGTATCTCATTCCAACCGCATTCACCTTGCTCTTGTGTTTCTCCTCACAAACCCACACTTCACATCCATTAAACAATGTTGGCGTCAATCCACTTTTATATAATTCCATATTTACCTCTTTCGGTACTACTTCATTATTTGCAATAGTCTATATTCATCCCATATTCTCCGGTATTCTTTCACTCGTCCGTAGATTTCACCAGATATCACAGATTTAAAGTATTTTACGAGAGAATCACTACCCATAGGAACTCCCTAACTTCATACATTTGCACAAACCTCCCACCAATGTGTATTTCATTTCTGCCATTGTTTTATTCACGCTAACAGTAGAGAGGTATTCAGCTTTTCAACCGAGCTGGTTCGTATTTGGTATTAACACGATGCAGCTCTCATTCTATCACTGCACCACGCGTGCCAAACAGTACATTTGAAGGTGCTCATCATGGCAACGGGCCTTAAAGTCTGAACCCCCTGCATGCCAGATGTGCCATCTTCCATTATGACTTGTGTGCGACCGTGCCTTGGCAATCCGTATTTACACTTGCTATTCCACTCCAAATGCCCCCTACACTCAGAATGCAGACACCACAGAGTTTCTGATGACCTGTGGGACAGAATCAAAGATAAACAAATTACTTCAAAAATAAACGTTCGAATTTAAAGACTCGTGTGGCAGATGGCGAATTTCCATGAAGCAGAGACTCAAGCCATACAACCAAACACAAACTTCGATCTATCAAAGACTCATATCAGTTTAATGTAATTGAAAACCATAAATTAATATTTATAGCAGAAATAAAAAGATCTAGGTGTAATAAACCTATCGTCTTAGCTTTAAAGAAATACTCATCACCATGTAATACATTTTTTGTAGTGGCCTCAAACTCATTATGAAGCGTAAGTGACAATAATAACATACACGAGGCTCGTTCAAATTTCCCATCACGTGTGAATAAATCATTGATCCATCTAAATATTACTTGCCGAGCGTAGCGAGATTTTGTTTTAATGCACTATCTGGCATTTTTATTTTCTGTCCGGATATTTTTCCTAAGGCAACTATCAAATGCCTTGACGAGTTTTAACATAATTTGGCAAGGACATTCTTTGAACTTAGGCTGAACGATGTATGTTCACGTTTTTCAAATCTGGTAATCCTTTTAAATTTCGAGGCAGCTCAAAAGGTATTTTTTTGTTTAATAGCTCATCTCAAGTGATTTGAATTTAAAATACGATTGAGTATCATCTATTGCGATACTGGCGTCTTTAACAACGTGGATAATATTATTATTCTTCATACATATAACTAACCATTGAATATAGTATTCATATGTTTTCTATCTTACTTGATCAGCAAGGAAAGATACTAACTTTAACACCAAGGAGGGCTTATGGGATATATTTCAACTTGAAAGCCAAGGAAAAATATTAAAACTGCTGTTACGATAATGACATGGAGAGAGCGAGGTCTACTGTTCAGAGAATTACTAGTAGGCCTAATCAAGAGGTCAACTAATAAAATGCCTGAATTAAATTATATTCTATTTATAAAATCGCATACGCCACACACGTTCCTAGCGCTCCAGTCAAAAGGGGGGAAGAAACTAATACTTCTCACCACTCCTGCAGGAAATGATTCAATGCACCGTGTCTTACTACCCGTTCGGGTAGTACATTTAAAAACTAATTACACTAATAGGTTCGTGATTATAAAGGTTTGGTTGAGAGGAAATGCACCCGGATTTGTCTGGAGGAATAGTGGAAACCCATTTAGGTGGAAAAAATTCGGTGCATCCAACCGGGATTTAACCCCAATATATCCATCTTCGGCATTATAGTCTTAACTCGAGTGTAGCGTGTTGGACGACGTGGCCACCGAAGCGGGGGATTCAAGTGTTGTTTATCCTTAACACGGTCACCATGACGTCAGCGTCGATCAGCCCTAAGGACGGTTGTATAGGAACCCGTTCTAGGTTTTTATTGCACTAAAAATGTATAGTTAGTGAGGCTTGTTTTAACATATCACATGTGTAAATGTATTGCACTTTCGTAACGCCCGCGGCGAGATTGCAATGATTTGGTTTTGATTGGTTGTTTATTGAGTATATAATAATAGAGGTGGGGAGGGGTTTTTTTAAAGAGGGGGTCGAAAACTTACCTATTCTAAGCTACGATCTCTTGAAAGCAGCCTCATCCGCATCGGTGGACAAGTGATCTGAAGATCTACTCTAGATTCACATGTTAGTCGAAAAACAAGACCAGAACAGAAATACCTGCATCGGTGGCCACATGGTCCAGGGCGTCACACTCGTGGTAAACTACACTATCGATGACAGGGATTCAAATCCCGGTTGGATGTACTGATATGGTGGGTGTTATCAATAGACTCGGATGTATGGACATTTGATCGGGGAGATCTATTTATTTATTTATTTTAGATATAGATTATAGAATTTGTTTAACTAGCATTATGCACCAACAACTTTTGGGGTGCAAAGTTGAAGAAAAACTATATCTGGGGATTCACAAACAAAAAAGGTTGAATACCAGACATCTAATGGACCTTATGCATAATGTAGGCCTAGCCTTGAAACCAGTTCATTTCTATATGTACAGTAGCCCCATGACTTATTTGGTGCTGACTGACAGCTGACGGCTTTGAAAAGTTACCAGACCAAATTATGTATCCCTACGCCGAACCATATGATCTGCAAAAACATGTGTTTAGCAGATGTCACTTTTGACAGTCAAAATTTAGGTATATACCTAAATGTTGACTAAGAAGTCAGCTGCTAGCTGTCAATCAGCACCAAAGAAGCCCTGGGGCTACTGTAAGTAGTTTTGAGCACTAACAAAGTGTGATGAAAATTTGGAAGCTCCACACCCCTCCACGTCACTCACTGGATTAGTGGGATTATAAGCCTCGCCATTCTATAAGCACTCTACCTCTATATACGTGTCTTCGGGTGTGATGGTATTTTGTTGTTGGACGTGCTTGTACGTAGACGTTCCTATTCACTTGGCCTTACATTGAAACAATTATAGTTTAATTCAAAACTGTACAAATTGACTGAATTAACTGTTGTAACATCCAGTAGTCATTCTTATACTTTGTATGAAACTACTCTACCACCAACTGCTGTGTCATGTAGTATTGTAGTTCTAACTTTAATATTGAACGATTTTTTGTGTCATGTCATTTTAAAACAACTCTTCAACCAAGTGGAGATAATTGTTGGTAGAATAGTGCGTCATGTTATCTTGTAGCTACTCTACCCCCAAAAAGGTTGGTGCATAATAGTTGGGACATGGTATTCCTTGTCCCTAATGTTCATACCTCAGTTAGACAGCGATCACCGAGTATAATATGTAATAAACCTGCGGGTAGATATTAATTCAGCCTCACCAATCTTATATTAGGTTAGGCTTGCTTAGGTTGAGTTAGATAAGATTAACTTAGAATTTTGTTGTATCTTACTATATATCACTGGGTTTTTTCACTCAGATTGACAAAACATCTACAATCATCCTAAATGGAGCACCACAACAACCGGGATCGAGTTAGTACATCAGTACGTCTTGCTTACAATTCCCAAGAAGGAACTAGGGGCCCAACTATAATGTAGGACTAGCGATACCCTTTTAAACGCAGGTGAACTGTTGTCCCAACTATAATGTAGGACTAGCGATACCCTTTTAAACGCAGGTGAACTGTTGTCCCAACTATAATTTGGGATTAACGATACCTTTTCAAACGCAGGTGTACTGGTGTCCCAACTATAATGTGGGATTAACGATACCCTTTCAAACGCAGGTGAACTGGTGTCCCAACTATAATGTGGGATTAACGATACCCTTTCAAACGCAGGTGAACTGGTGTCCCAACTATAGTGTGGGATTAACGATACCTTTTCAAACGCAGGTGAACTGTTGTCCCAACTATAATGTGGGATTAACGATACCCTTTCAAACGCCACTGGTGAACTGGTGAACTGGTGAACTGGTGTCCCAACTATAATGTGGTATTAACGATACCCTTTCAAACGCAGGTGAACTGTTGTCCCAACTATAATGTGGAATTAACGATACCCTTTCAAACGCAGGTGAACTGTTGTCCCAACTATAATGTGGAATTAACGATACCCTTTCAAACGCAGGTGAACTGTTGTCCCAACTATAATGTGGAATTAACGATACCCTTTCAAACGCAGGTGAACTGGTGTCCCAACTATAATGTGAGATTAACGATACCTTTTTAAACGCCGGTAATAACATGTATACATATTCTAACTATAATACGCACAAAAAGGTAATGAACCGATGTAGCATGTCATATAACAACCCCTTTACAATTTAAGTTAAGTTGGTCTATTATTTTTTGTGTGTCACATCATTTTTAAACCACTCTACCACCAAATTGTGAGGTATTTTGGCAGGAAGGAGTATAATGTTATCTTACAGACACTGTCATCAGCTATTGGACGTGTATACAAACAGAGGAGAGGTGTCTTGTCATATTGAATCCCCTCTATCACATATAGAAGCTTAGTACAGAGACTTGCAAGTC
>CABEEJ010000688.1:152560-211511 GCA_901482245.1 Timema douglasi | reverse complement strand
GGGGTGATTGTGAGATGAAATGGAGGACCTACAGTTTAACGTGGAATCCGAACCACGGTGGAGGCCTGGCATTCCACAAATTCACAATTTGTGATTAATACACGTCTTGTCAGAGGGTTTGGCAATCAGATAAATCTGTGCCGGATCCGGGGATTGAGCCCCGGACCCTCAGCACAGAAGTCTGACACATTACCTCTAGACGACCAGGCCACCGAAGAGCCTTATCTATAAGTACAAATGACTTCTATATCTAATTTCATGGATTCATAGGCTGAATAATTTGTCCTTAAGCATCCTATGATAGACTGTGTAAATTTATACATATAGATTTAATAATTCATATATTATTTATTTAAATAATTAATATGTCATTAATTACATGTATTAACATTTAATATTTATTAATATAAAAATATTTGCCATCATTATTTTTTAATATATATTGTTTTATATATTAATAACTTATATATACATAAATATAGTGAATAAATATATATATTATCTATTTTATATAATGAATAATTATATACGTAGGATTATGTACATACCAGCGTATCTTACTTCTCGCTCGGACTATTAACGCAAATAAACTAACTATGCTATTGTGTTATAAAAGAGTAAAGGTGCACTTAAAAGAAATGTACTGACATTTACGGTGAGAGGAAGTGGAAAAGCATTTATTTAAAACCAATCTCAATACACCCAACCAGGATTCGAATCCTGATAGATCCACCATCAGCATTCCAGTATATTCTTAGAGAAACGCTTTAGGTAAGATTCTTAGTTTTGAAAGAAAAGATTCTCACGAATTTAAATCATTTAAATATATTATAGCTGTTATTTTATGTCATTGGATACTGGACGATCAAATTATTTCTAATGTAAAATTACCAATCTTTACAACATACATATTAAAGAAGTACACAGGAAAGTTCATTTGTTTGTTAGCTTTTACAACCAAGTGTTAG
This sequence comes from Timema douglasi, assembly GCA_901482245.1. Classification (NCBI taxonomy): domain Eukaryota; kingdom Metazoa; phylum Arthropoda; class Insecta; order Phasmatodea; family Timematidae; genus Timema; species Timema douglasi. Next base: position 210,543 of record CABEEJ010000688.1, on the reverse strand, counting down.
TGTGTTAGTTAATGGCAAATTCAACAACCAAACCACCAGGGCATTGATTCACCATTTTATAATAAATTAGCCAATTCAATAGAGCATTTTTTTTCTTTCTTGCTAGGAAACAATATCGGGACCTATAGATCGATGGTATATATTTTTTTCTTTGGTTTTGGATGTCCAGGTCCCTTGTGGCCAGCCCTAAACCTGGACCTGATTATTCATTCTTAGTCATGAACTGATATTTATTTACATTCTACGTATGGTCTAAGATGTAAACTACCCTCGGACCCGCCTCAGTGTCGTAGTTGGCTAACGCGCTAGTCGTGTTGAGCTCGACATTTGAGAACTGGGAGATCGAGGTTCAAATCTCGGTTGGGTGAACTACTGAGGGTGGTTTTTTCCTAAATGTTTTCCACTCTCCCTCCACGCAAATGCGGGTTCACTTCCTTTAATTCAACCTTCCCAATTCCTAATCCATTAGCGTAATTAGTACTTAAAGCGTATAACCCAAACGGGTAGTAAGACGCGGTGCTAAATAATAATAAATAATAACTACCCTCGGACCCGCTTCGGTGGTCACATGTTCTAAGGCCCTATTCACGCGGTGTACTAACCTTCAGATGACGGGGAGATCGAGTTTTGAATCCCGGTCAGGTATACAAAGATTTTTTACCTAAATGATTTTACACTCTCCCTCCACGTAAATGTGGGTACACTTATTATAAATATAACCTTTCCCATCCATAAAACCACAACGAATACATTTTAGTAAAATATTCTAACAAATTAGCTAATATTTCTATCTTAGACTATTCTGTTATCTTCGTGTTTCTTTTATGCTCATAATTTCATACAAGACTATTTTTAATTTGCACCTCTAATAAGACGTGTATTAATCACAACTTGTGAATGTAGGGAATGCCAGACCTCCACCGGGGTTTGGATCCCACGTTAAACTGTAGGTCCTCCACTTCATCTCACAATCATCCTACCATTTACACATTAGCATAAGTGCGTATAACCCGAACGGGTAGTAAGACGCGGTGCTAATAATAATAATAATAATAATAATAATAATAATTTTTAATTTGAGATTCGCTTACAAAATGAAGATTTGAATTCGTAAAATTCACCCCATCTCTACCTATAACGTAATCTTATCTACTCCTTTCTTCTTTCAGAAGTGTGGGGGAGGAAAATTGCCTGGCGTCACGGATACCAGTGTGCTACAAAAAGTAATTGGCGTTTAATGATTATAATAGAACTCGTAATCACAAGTTACCACGTTATCTGGGACAACGGCGTGTAGGAATGTACTAGGTTCCTCGACATGGAAGTCGCAGATGAAGTGTGTAATCAATGTTTGGCCACGCGCGAGACTAGAAGGGGGAAGGGGGGGAGTGGAACATCTCGCTGGATCCCATGGAAGACCAACACTAAGGTTTTCTTCAATATCTAGTCTCATCTTCAAATTCCTAGTAGCTATAACGTTGATACAAGGCTCATTTTCATTCAAATACCACAGACAATTAGTGTCCACTTCAAGATCTTTCCTCACCTCCAAATTCCCAGTAGCTATAATTTTGATATAAGGCTCATTTAGAACAAGATATTACAGGCAAGTGACCATTTCAAGATCTTTCCTCACCTCCAAATTCCCAGTAGCTATAATTTTGATATAAGGCTAATTTAGAACAAGATATTACAGGCAAGTGAGCATTTCATGATCTTTCCTCACCTCCAAATTCCCAGTAGCTATAATTTTGATATAAGGCTAATTTAGAACAAGATATTACAGGAAAGTGACCATTTAAAGATCTTTCCTCACCTCCAAATTCCCAGTAGCTATAATTTTGATATAAGGCTCATTTAGAACAAGATATCTCAGACAAGTGACCACGTCAATATCTGACCTCAGCTCTCAATTCGAAGCAGCTATAATTCTGACGCAAGGATCTGAACAGCCGATCGATAGTTGAACTTAAGGTAGGAGTGAAATTAGCGCGAGTTAAATACAGTATTTTTTACAAAATAAAAAAAATACTTCTCTATTGTAAACATCGAGTTTAATTTTATTCACATGGTGATGTCAATAGTGGTTGAATATTAGTAATGAGCATAGCAATATTAAATGAGAAACTATTTAAATGAAGATACAATGTTGTCACTAAATTTCAGGACACCCTTTACACCATTGTTGATATTTTCATGTGAAGAAAATTAAGCATTATCTTTATATTGGAACCTTATAGTATTTTTAGCAAAAAAAAATATTTCGCCCTAAAAAATATTTCATAAACACTGACCTTGCTCTCATTCTCTACGCCCACATTCTAAGTTCCACATTAAACCTCCCGATTACCTGCAATCCAGTTTAATATGGGATAGTTCCTTAGTCTGAGTATCCAAAAGTTATTTTTTTAACTATTGTATTAAAATGTACCAATAAAAAACACGCAACGGGAATGATTTTCTTCCAATTAGAATACTTCCTGTTCCAAAACCGGTCGAAGAATGTATACGAGAGATAAAGCACGGTTATTATTTACCAGTAGGCGCCAGCCCTCCACTAGTGTGGGAAACCATAAGAAAAAAAAATCCAGATATAAATCAACTTAAACGTTTCTCTTGTATCATTTTTCTTCCAAGGTATTTGATCATTTAAATTGTGAGAAAACAGGTCCGGCACTGAGGCCCTACGAACAAATGGGGATACATGTTACCTTACGCAAGTACCGATAAGATCTGTACTGACTGACCATTCATACCGACTCGGAACAAAAAAGTAACGATTGTTTACATGGCTTCTCTAATTACGTTATATGTATGTCTCTCCATGTTTGGTCACGAACTGTAACATGACATGTGTAGACTCAAGCGTGCGTGTAATTATAAAACCAAATCATTCGATGGCAACTAATGATATTGTCTCTTAAATAATAGATCTCGTTATGTTTTAATTTTCACTTCTCTATCTCTGAACGTTCTTGGTTTCACAATAGTCATGTTCTTAATTGAATAATAAAATCAGTAGTTTTATTTTTAAAGCGATTTAGGTCATTCTGGTATATATGTTTTTTATATAAAAATGTCAGCTAGAGTTCTAGGTATCTTGGCTTTGGTCCCAGTCGACGCCCAAAGAGATTTAGTATCTGCTCTCACTTTCAAAGACATACATTTCCGATGCCATATTAAAATAATTACTAGAGGGACTGATCGTTAAAAATTTACTTGATTTACTTCACGTATTCATACGCCAACTCATATAACCTACAGCTGTCCTATTTAATATTATAAATGGGCCCACCTATTAAATTACACTAATAATAAAATGTTTTATAAAACACGAAAAGAAAAATTGTAATTTATTGGGTTCTAAAAATATGAGAACGAATTATTTTACATCAAGTGAAACTTGTTTTGAATTAGATCTTCAGATTACTCTTATTGCACTTTTATACTACGTCTTTTAACTGTCTTATAAAATATTTTAATATGCTTTCAACATTAAATTATTCCCCTTGATTATTTAAATAAAATATGTACTCGGTAAATGCGTTTGGTTTAACAATCTAAGGTAATAATCTCGTGTGTTTTTTTTATAGTTGTAATGGATCTTGTTTAGGTGGCCGCATGGTTTAAGGCATCCCTCTCACAATAGACTTGACTGACAATGACAGGGAGATTGAGGTTAGAATCCCGGTCGAGTGTATTGAGGTCAGTTTTTCTAAATAGTTTTCCATTTTTCTTCCACCGCGGACACACCTCCTCGACTGCTCCCTGCTCATCTAATGTTCCTAAATGTTCATTTTTATAGTATTTTATGTAATATACATATGTTTTTTATTACAAAATAATCCCCCCCCCCCTCTCCTAATGTTCTTACTACCTATCCGTTCGGGCTATCCGCATCTTTTGCAATAAATGAGCTAAGGATTAAGAAGAAAAAATAGAGAGGAAATTTACTCCCATTTTCTTGGGGAGAAAGGGAAGGGGAGAGAAAATGGAAAACTATTTAGGAAAAACCACAATAACTATACTTATCAGGGATTAAAGCCCCGATTTTACCATCACCGGCATTACACACTATTGCGAGTGTGACACACTACACCAAAGATGGCGAATATGTGACACTTGTGCTAATGATTGACGCGCAAACACAATTTGGAGAACAACAACATTAGAAAAAGCTTTTACCAACGGGGTATACATTTTTGTAGTCAATATCTCATCATCCATTTCATTTAATATATTATTTCCACTTTTTATTCATCAATATAACTTTTAGAAGACACAGTGACAATATTTTTTAGAGGAGTCACATTTAACTACTCTCGTTAAAAAAAATATTGGCACACTGGTCGAATAAGATTCGTCATTCCTACCTTAAACCATTCGATATCCAATTCGGGATTTATTTTATTTTACTTTGCATGTACATACAGTTAAAATGTATTTTAGTCAGAAAGAAAAACTGTTGACTCGTTAGAACTAAATATGAAAATGGGATTATTAATAATACATCGTAATTCTCTTCCTGTTTTCCTCTCTTATCTAACTAAATTCTTTGTTTATTTGTTTCAGCTGTGACTGTCCGGTACCTCACAAAACGCTACATTGGTGAATACAGTTCCAACAGCGGTGAGTTCACACCTCATGCAATACACTACAATTACATCTAGGATATACTACTATAGCGAACATACAATGGAGATTTGGAAAGAAGAAGCTTTTAAATATTTAGCTATAAAAAATATATAACGATTTCAATTAAGGCCCTTGGCCCTGTCGAGTGCAAGTCTAAAACCTATTTTATGGGATGGTGAGTGGGAGGGGGAAAGAGGTGGCGTGGCTTCACAACCGACCAAAGTATCCTTCCGCGCCAACAAGTACAGATGGATCACGGAAACCGTAGATGGCGCTAGCTACTGGACAGGTCTTTCGGAGAAATTATACGTTTTTAAGGATCAGTTTTCTCGAGAACGAGTGAAATTTTTATGTTAATATTTTCAATATCCCTTCTAAGATAATGTATAGATTTTTATCAATTGTTATATTTTCTTATTTTTTGTTATGAAGACGGCAATTTTCTTTTGAAAAATTGCAACATTTTCGACACTTAATTACTGTTAAAATTATGGAGAAGGAGTTATATAAAAAGTATAACTTTAATCAACATGCTTTTATTCTTGAACAAACCGCTTCAGAAAAGAAAATTGCAAAATAATAAACATTCTTTAAGATAACCGTTCGTTTCAATGGCTCTGAATTCCCACGCCAGATGAAAACAGCCAATCACCTTTAAGATTCCATTTTCAGCATATTTCAACCATTTAAGTTTACACTTATAATTTACAAGGAAGTTAAGGCTACGTCTACCACTTTTGATTTTAGCTCAAAAGTTAACATTGTATTTATGTTGTTTTTTGTATGGCTAGGGTTGGCGAGGAGTAGCAGTAATTTCTAAAACATACAAGTTGTAAATTCGAGAACAAATATTGTTGAGAACGATACACTTTATTTTCATGGATATATCAAACCCTTTACCGGTTTGATTGAAGTTTTACTGACAAAACCCTTAAACTTAAATTAATATAATTATATAGATATATTTTTAGAACTGTGCACTGCTAATTTCCAAAAACACAATCTTTTTCTTCACAAAAAATAAAATGCCAAATATAATTCAAACGTGGTAGGCGCAGCCTTAACACTAGGAACATCAAATGAGCTATAAAAAACGATGACACCGATTTAAGTATCGACTATAGCGCTTGGTGGTTGAATGTGTGACCAAGGTTGGGTCTGATATAGATCAGGTATATTAATACTTCATTATTATAAACAAAACCTTTACGAATGCATAACTTCACCAGAGACTCATAGATCGGAAACATTTATCTGAATTTTTTTAAAATCTTAAATGGCCATCACCAGCTTCGGTGGCCACATGGTCTAAGGTTTCATTCTCGTATTAGGCTAATACTACCGATAACAGGAAGAACGGGGTTCAAAAACCGGCCGGGTGTACAGAGGGTGGTTTGCCCCTTAATGTTATTCCACTCATCCTCCACGCAAATGTGGGTACATTTCTTCTACTGAGAGAAACAAAGTTTAATTTTTCTTCACATGGTGATATATATAAACTGTTGTTGAATATCTATCATGAGTATAGCGACAATAGATGAGAAATATTTTTAATTAAGAAAGAAAGGGGTCATTAAATTACAGGACAACCTTGACATATATTCAAGAACAGTTGAGGTCATCATGTGAAGAAAAGTAAACTCTTGTGTTTCTACTGGAGAAATATTTGATTTACTTTGACCAAAATAATATTTTGCTATAAAAACTGCAAAGACACTTCCCTTTTCTCACGTTCCCTACATCCCAAACTTAATAGAAAATATACTAGCATTTATTCGGAGGGAAACCCTTTAGGTTAGATGTGGGCAGACATTTCTCACCGAGGGCTACATGGACATCTGTAAGGTCTCCAGAGGGAACGCATGCGACCAAAATCTAAATATACTAAATAATGGAATTTATTTCCACACAAAAATCCATTTATTAGTAATAACTACCATAATTACCGTACACACAAGCTTATGCCTTTACACATGTAACATTGGTGTCATTTGTTCACATGTTCAAAAATACTCACTGATTATGTATTCAATGTCATTTTTATTATTATTATTACTAGCACCGCGTCTTACTAACCGTTCGGGTTATACGCACTTACGCTAATGTGTAATGGTAGGGTGATTGTGAGATGAAATGGAGGACCTACAGTTTAACGTGGAATCCGAACCACGGTGGAGGCCTGGCATTCCCCACATTCACAAGATGTCTTGTCAGAGGTGAAGGAAGGGTTTGGTAATCAGATAAATCTGTGCCCGGACCGAGGATTGATCCACGGCCGCCAGTACAGAGGTCTGACACCTTACCCCTAGACCACCAGGTCACCCGTCATTTTTATTGATAAAATTGCTACAGATTTAAATTTGTGTGAGGGCCGCATGGGGCCCGCAGGCCGAAGTTTTCCCATGGCTGCCTTAGCAATAACTACCTCGTCACACCCGACTGTCATTCGAACCCTGACCTTAATCCTCAGTGGTAAACAAGACCAAACGAAACTGACGCCTTTGTGAAGGTGACTACCGATGAGATTCAGATTGGTGCACTACTTAAAATTGAATCCTATTAATTATAGTCGTTCTGAAAAAAATCGTTAAAACCACTAATATTCTGTACACCGGATTCAAAATGCGCTTACAGTAGCCCCTTGGCTTATTTGGTGCTGACTGACAGCTCACAGCTGACTTCTGACAGTCAACATTTAGGTATATACCTACATATTTACTGTCAGAAGGGACAGCTGCTACACACATGTTTTTGAAGATCTTACTCGGCGTAGGGATAGGTAACTTGGTCTGGTAACTTTTTAAAGCTGTGAGCTGTCAGTCAGCACCAAAGAAGCCATGGGGCTACTGTATATCTAATCTTATCAGAAATAACCCATATCTATTAGCACATGTCTGGTCCGACGTTAACTAAGAGGTTGGGACTCGATGGCGGGCAGGGTATATTTCCCACTACACCCCCACGCAACTTTGGATACATTTCCTCTAAATTATGGCTTAATCCTCCCTACATCATTAGTGAAACTAAATACGGCAAGACGAGACGGATTTTATGACGTAATTGAAAAAAAACCAACTAGTTTTAAGAAAATTAGAAGAAAAATATTGAAAACTTCATTTTTACTTTTACGTCCCTTTTATTTCCCAACATTTTCTAAATAGCACCAACATTGCAGTCTGTTGTAAAATGTTAATGCGTCCCTATTTCTCAGGAAATGAATTGTGCAATTTTTTTTTTCCCCACAAGTTGTCTTGTGTTATTACTCCCCCCCACCCTCCCGCTGATTATTTAGCGTGAGATGTTCTTATTTGCGGTGATGTACTAATAACAAAAAAATTGGCGTCTTCCAGCTTCGTGATAACCTTTACAACTGTATTTCCTCATCCTGCCAACCCCGTTCATTTTTACAACATGATAGGTTGTTAGAAGGTAATAATAAGGAGTCTAGAACATGTTTTATTCTTTTAACATTTCCTTGTGCTGTATTTTTTACATGAAACACACTGTTCATATCTCATCATTAGCATATCTAATAAGAACAACCCGTTTCAGTGGATGTATAGTCTAAGGCAGGGGTCACAAACTCAAATTAGTCTAAGGAACATATTCACAAACTCGGGGCATGTTGTGAGCCACAGCATATGTTTGGTTGTATCCTGATTGCGAACAGAACAAAATTAGTCCAAATTGCGCGAAAATACACAAAAAATGTTACGGCTCCTTAAATATCAAGTGTCCAAAAATGCGAGCAAATAAAAGAGCGTGGGTGACACGGGTGGGAGGGGTAACTGGCAGCACCAACCGGCAAACGGGGCTTTCCTCCTGACCAAGCTTACCCTAACCTATCCTAACCTAGCCTGATATAACCTAATCTAACCTCGCCTAAACTAACCTATGAGATACTCCTGTATGTAGTTTAGCTAAATTATGCCTGACGAGGCTGAAAGAACATAATATTGCTAGGCCCCCGTGGGCTACCCCTATTATCAAATTAGGGGCTGGATGGCATACCAACATGGCGTTCCCGCAATCTAAACTCCATTACTCCCCCTATATATAAAAAATCTCATGTTTGAAGTATGAACGGTTTGCTCTGTTCTGTGTTTTTTTTTACAGCGCATCTTACTTTTATTTTATTTATTTGAGGTATTTAAGGTGCAATTTCTGACTGACTGATTGATTATATAAACACATAAGAATTTCTATGAGTTAGAGCGAAAGAACCTACCAATTTTGCAGGGTAAGGTAATTTAACACATTTTCCAGGGTTCTTTCACATGCCACAATCAACATGGGACTGACGGTTTTACTTCTCCTCCGAAGGAAGTTGTGATACGGATTTTTTACCCCTCAAGAAAAATACGTCGAATTCAACTGTGTTTAAGCCCATGGACATCGGGCCAAACATTTTGGCAGCTAAAAGAGACGGGAGCAAGGACTGATAGACCGAACTGGAGGAGGATGCTGGTCTCGCTGACAGGTGCGAACTTAACTGGGAGATGATAAAAAAGAATAAGTACACATTCAAATAAAACTATTATTTTATGTGTGCGTACTTTAATGCAGGCCAGATATAAATACGGAACTATTGCAGTCAAACAGGCCGGCAGGTACATCTCATGAATAGTGAGTTTTTGAAGCCCTCCAAATATATTGGATGGGCCGATGACAGGGAAAATTGGGGCTCCAATTCCGGTCGATTGTATTGAAAGTAGTTTTCCACCATCACTTCACGAAAACGAGGGTGCATTTACTCTTAATTCAACCTACATTATCCCCAACACGTTGGTGTAGTTAGTAATCTATTTATGCTTATATTAAAAACGGGTAAAGAATGAGACGCGATGCTGAAAAAAAAATAATCCTAAAGCCTGGACAGGTAGTGGACTAAGTATTAAGGTGGGGATGTAGAGGACGCGAGAAAAGGCCAATTTTTTTTTCTTTGGTTTATATAGTAAACAAATTTTCGTTCGAAAGACATAGGACATTGTTCTAATACACACATAGTCTAGTTTCTTTCACATGGTGATATCAACAGTTCCAGAATATATGTCATGATCATAGTGGCAGGACCCCCTTGATGGATATTTAAGAACTGTTTAGGTCACCATAAGGATAAAATTAAACTCTATGTTTCCACTGAATCAATATATACATATATTAATATTTTCTATGAAAACTGCAAAAACACTAAGCTTTTCTGCTTCCCCTAAATCTCTATCCAAGTGGTTTAAGACATTCCTCATCCCTAACAAATTAGCATAGTTAGTACAGATGCGTACATTAGCTCAACATGTGCTAGGCCTAAGTCGCGAGTCGAAGAAAAATATTTGAGGAGGAACAGATCTTTCTCTGGGAGAATACCTTATATCCAATACTTTCTGACGATTAACGATTATAGATACCAAAAATCGGCACGAAAATTCACACTTGGGAAGTCGGTGTGAACTCTAAAGTTCCAAGACATAAATTTCGCGTCGTTCCTTTACTTTTCCTCCTAATATCCTCTATGATATGTGGGACGAACCCAAAATACCAATCGACGCGCTTGTAAAAGTTTTAAAACTAGTCTACAGGTTTCAGGGCAGAGATTTATTTTACAACTCTCAGACATTTGTTTCCCGTCATTTTGTTCGAAAGGCAATTTGCCATTCAAGTCAAATTTAATCAACAACCCACCTGGAAAATGATTTCTCTGTTTATGGCTTCAGAGTTTATGGTGGGATGGAAGGAAAAGTGGGTGGTGGTCCCTATTTTTTTTTAGTTTCTAAAGCAAGAACTAAGGAAAATACAATTTTTGGTTAAAATACTTTTTTATACGTAGCCTCCTTTTACTACCTGTTAAGGTTATATGCAAATACTATAGTGTTTTAGGGAGGATGAAGGAAGAATTTCATAGGAAATATTCCTGCATTTGGGTGGAAGGAAAGTGGAAAACCATTTAGGGAAAAAGATCTTCAGAAAACAAAACTAGGATTCGAAGTCCGATCTCCACATAGTCAGGTCATTCTAACATGAATGTGATGTTTTAGGGCATTCGGTCGCTGACGTGGGTTAGTTTTTAAACATTACCTCATTAATTTAGATTAATTTAATTATCTACACATTCTACTATAAACAGTTTTTTGATACATATCATGGGCAGTGGTATTTGAAAATATTTATTTTAAATAAAGATAAAAGTCCTGCTCAAATTTTACAATGTCAATAATATTCAAGACCTGTTGAAATGTATTTATTATAATGTAAAAAATTAAACTGAAAGTTTCTAAAACTAATTAGTCTACAACTTGAAGGCTTGTCCTTTTTTTTCACCATTTGGAGTAGCACGCGCACTCGACCCTACGGCTGGTTAGTGTCGCCAACTCACATAATCTGGGATACATATAGTTATTAGGGCAGTGGTATTCAATCCAGGGTACGCGTACCTCGGGAGTACTCAAAGACATCTTAAGGGCTACGTAAAACTATATTATATATTCAGTAAGCCCCAAATTATTCGTCACTCAGGACTGGGACATGGCCATAGTATAAAAGAGGTTGGCTAAGAAGAGAGGAAAAAAATGACTAGAACACACACACAAAAAGTAAAACCATGAAGTATTATGGTTTTCTAAAAAAAAAAATTAGAATTTTTTATCTTTTATATATAGTCTTCAATTTAACTCAGGCTACACAAAACGAAATATTTGATCAGAAAACATTGTTGGTGACTAAAAATTATGTATTATTTTTGAGTGTTTAAAGATTACACCCTAACTTTGGCTGATACGTCTCTCAGCTTCCTTAGCCACAAAATGCCCATAGTCGGGGGACGGTTGGATATAATGAGGAGACGGCTATTCAGAGGTTGTATGTGAGAGGGTCTATTGTATTTGATTTATTTTAGTTGTATAAATTATATATATACAAACTTTGGGGATACAAATTTGAAGCTAAATTATCGATAGGGGTACGTGAGCAAACATATTGTTCTAGGGTAATGCTGAAAGTTCAGTAGTTTTCCTTTGTTTTTCGTACATAAGTCTACGAGTGAGCAGAATAATTCTCATATACCTTCAAGGGATATTTCACACGTTACAATTGGCATAAGACCAACGGTATTACTTCCGACCCGAAGGAAGTTGTGCTACGAATCATCATTGCTCGTTAAAAATTCGTTAACCTTGGCCGCGAAAAAAAGTGACCAAAGGCGAGATTTTCTTCAGTCGAAGTCTATTGCAATTGATCTATATTATCTCTGTAGTATTGTTCTATTAAGTTAAATAGTCGCCAAGAGCCAGTCATTGGACTATTGTCTTTATGTACAAAGAGAAGGGGGAGGGGGGTGGGGAGGAAACTTCCGTTAGAAATGGCAGTAAAGAGTTGTTTCTCTACATTTCCGGAAGAGGCCATTATCGAGGGTATTTTGGTCTCTCATATAAGTTTAATTATTATCCTGCGAGTCTCAGCCAATGAACACACGGTTTTATGATAGACCCTAGAGGGATAGCAGGTTGTTCCACGCCCCCCCCCCCTCCACATTTATCCACCCTCTCCACACACACATGCAACCGAGGGGTGTGGACAAGGTGTGTTAAGTGAGTGGCGCACCTGATCCTCGTTCACATGTAATAAAACCAGGAGAGATCAGCGAACTATCGCTAGATTCGCGAGCTTCAACATCAGCGATGGAAGTGGTTCAATGCTCTCGAGGAGAATGGTTTATTTTAATTGGGTCGGGATATTCAAGGTGTACTTTCTAATATTTTTAGAATATACACAACATTCAGTCGTCTTTGTCGTCCTATTCGCCCATCCTTAAAACTCATCACTGTCGAAGAGGGAATCCCAATTTCACGAATGATGGTTTTTAAGACAGCTTGGAAATCGAACGTGGGACCTCTAGCTCTGAAGGTAGATTATCTAATGATTGAACAGAGATGTTTATATCCCAAACGGTTAAGGACACGCGCTGAAAAAATAAATATTAAACTAGGGTGTCAAGGTGAAAAGCCACAGTCATGTTTTTTTTTTCAATGAAACTTTAATGTATATGTTATATAGGCAGTGTTTTATTTTTTACAACTTAATTTATTTAGTCAAAGAATATTCGATTTTGTGATTTATTTTTTTGAATTGATTATTTTAGATTATTTGACATTGTAGAATTTTACCAGCTGTCTGAATTCGATTGTGTTCTGATGAAGATTGTTAGATGGAAGCCACACTTGGGCGCAACGCTTAGACGCTAAATCATTGCCTTTCTTGTAGTGGAATTGTCCTGTGAAGATTTATTTAGATAATAAAACATATAAAATATGCGACAATATTATTGTTATTATTACTATTAGTAGTAGAAGTAGTAGTCTTGTTTTTAATATCTTTTTAACCGACATTTGTTGAAAAAAAATTGCCTTTAGGAATCTGTTTCCGTCTCGTCTGCTGAAGAAGGTGACTGGTGTACCCTGAAAAGTATATAATTATGTGTTCTGTTGTGTTTTTAACTGTGACCTGCAATTCTGGTAAGTGTGTAGGCCTTGCTGTTTTGTCCTCCTTTCAATGTTTAATTTAATACAATCGTTTGGTGCCATTTTCCCTTTGTTTACGTACCAATAGAAAACATTCTATCTGTGAAAATTTTCGACCTCGAAATTTAAGTTGAATATTTACGTTGTCAATGTGTCCGACCAAAAAAAAAAGTGTTTTTTTACAATTCTGCCTGTCGCCATTTGTGTGTGTCCCTGGCCCCATATTTGAAACGGTTTGAGGAATTTAGTTCAAATTTTATATTAATATGTTAATACCTGGGTATTTTTATTTTTATCTTGACGCTAGCCCTCAAATTAAGGGTAGTTTACTAATGAGTTATTTTTTAGTTACAACTTTATTTAAAGTTGCTTCAACTATTTCGTTTGAAATTCATATCTATTTATTGTTTTACCTGACAGATAACGTATGCTTCTATTTTGGATGAAAACCGGCTTAAAGCCAGCGTATTGATTACCGAATTGGTATTTAGAGACTATTTTATAAGATATTAAATACTTTTCGCTGATGTTTATTATATAAATTGATTCAATAGTAGCTTGGTTATGAAAAATCTTAGAAAATTTTAAATATTTCGAAAATGGCCCTTAAGTTTGAGTACAAATTGGGTATCTATGAATATTTTTTCGTGATGAAAAATAAGAATATATTTTTATTTTTACAAATATAAATTTTTAAGGGAAGTTAACAAATAACTTATTTTTAATTTTTTACCCAAGCTCTAATATACTACATGAAAAAGTTTGTTAGATTGTTTTGTACTATTTATTTTTTATTATAGAAATGGCAGTTCTGAAGCTTCGAAAACACAAAAATAATCCCGATTATATTAAAATTTATCTTGTGATTATGTTAAATTTGATATGATTTTCTGAGGAAAGCTAGATATATTTTACTAACCAACCTAAATACCCAAACATATATGTGTTTTCATGAAAGTTAAATGAAAGTGAACTAATTTAATCTTTTCATATACTTTTTAATGTTAATAAAATCTAAAAATAAAGGTTCTTAATACCACGTTTATAGCTTTCATATGCGCTTTTGGCGTAAACCATATTTTAAAATAACAAACCACGTATTAATTAGCGCGGGATTTCGATTTCTACAAGGAGTTAAAGCTCTACAATTAGTGGACCCTTTAGGTGATTTTAACGCAGGTATAGGCTGCTATAGAAGGATTTTGGTACCAAGAAACCTTTATAAACAACGACATTATTTTTTGGTCAATATTGATAACATTCTACTATATTATGAGTGTGATTTTATATATATATATTATATATAATCGATATATTATCTATATTTATCAAAATGCCAGGTGCAAGTCTCATGAATTGGCGTATGAGTACGGGAAAGTAGAGGAGGTATGCGAAGATTCGAAATAAAATGTACAATATCCTTCGGTTTGACTTCAACCCCCAACATAGCCTTTGTATTCTCTGACACATTTGGAATGAAGAATAAATCTTCGCTCTATTACCAACAAATTTGAATATTATCATTAAATTGCACATATATCAACATGCATAACTAGCATTTTAGCGCAAACCATTGTTTAAATCACATTCCCAAAGAAGTAAATATAGGTATTTCCGTATTTAAAAAATTTAGATCTTTTTACAAACCTTTATCTTTATCTGAATGCAATTAATATAGATTTTAAAAACTAACAGATATCTAAAAAAAAAAAATTGAAAGTAGTGCTATGTGACAACAAAAGCCTGTTTCGGCCTTGCTTCACTTATTTCAAGCTTTACTTTGATTTCATTTCAAATGTAGAAAGAATAACTAGTTTTTTTCTTTCTAACAGTTGGATACATTTATTTGGACTCTTTTCATAGCTGCCAGGAAATGATTTAGCGAGTTGAAGGTAGACTAATTTGTCCAACCAACTCATGAGCTGTGACACAAACGGTGCGGCCTGCTAGAGCTGTCAGCGGACGACATTAAAAAGCCAACCGGCAAAGAACCACACGTGGTCGTAAATCAGAGAGCTGCCGGTCGATTACGGGGACGTTGAGACAATTGCCGTTCCTGACGGTGGGGAAATATCGCGGAGGTTATTTACGAGTGACACACCACTTTGGCCAGCGTCAGCTAATTTAAAGGATTTGTGTTCCACCATCCAATGTGGCTGTATATTATAAACTCCTTTGCTCGTTGGGGGCTCCGCCCCCAAACCCTCCTGTGAGTTTTCTTTGCAAGTGGATGTAAGCTAATGTAATTCCAGAGCTGTTTTTTTTGTAGGTCTTACCGTTTAGCCACAAGAGATCTCCAAATAAAGGTACTCACAGACTTTAATGTTGCTCAACAATTTTGAATTTTTTTCGGGGGTTCAAATTAACTTTAACTTTTTGGAATTTCCCCGTCAGTTACAGTCTAGAAGCTATATTTGCCAAATTTCAAGTTTCTAGCTAATCTGGAAGTGGGTAAACATTAATGTCAGTGAGTCAACCATTTGGCTTTACAGTAGTATAATATAATAATATAATATTCCTCAATTTGATTATGAATGGACATATTTGACAGCTAGGAAAACCTATAATAAATAATTATATTTTCACGTGCACACACATCAATTCATGTTATCTGAAGCTGCCATTTTTGTTTGTTACTATCAATACCTATAAAATAACACAAATAATAGTAAAATGTTATCAATCTTTGCAGCAAATAAGTATATTAAAAAATCACCCACATTAACCTATACTTATAAATATGCTATGCATATTAAAATAACTTTTTTTCGCACTATTTTTCATACTTATTAATCTCGTATGGGTCGTATAGTTGAGCACGCGAACTTAATTACAGGAGCATCTATTTTGGTTTGCCGGTGATGTGAAGAACGGGGTTTGGATCACTGCTTGATGTACTGAAGATATTTTCCCTAGATTGATTCCCACACTCCTCTAGCTACATTTAGGTATTACCATCATCTTATTCATCATTCACCCTTTCATGCGCACATGGCAGGGGTTGTCTCTAACAGAAGCGTCTCCATTTACTTCTGTCCTCCAACGCCAGCCCAATCCACTCCTCTCCACACTACTCCGCTCTCCTTCTATCCACCTGTCCCTGGGTCTTTCTCTTTACCTCTTGCCCATCACCTCCATTTCAAGCATTCTCCTTGTAATACTCCCTTCTTCCATCCTCTTCACAAGTCCATACCACCTCAATTTCACCTTCTCTATCATATTATTTGTGGGTTCCTTCTTCACTCTCTTCCTCGCCTTTTCATTCCTCGTCCTGTCCATCCTTGTCACTTCTGGCCTACCCCTCAGAAACTTCATCTCGAATGCCTGTATCCTGCTTTTATCTTTTTTCTTTTCCTTCATCACCCAGGATTCTGATGAATACTGCAGTATTGAAACATGCACTTCTGGGGATGTATTTCTTCTAAATTATACCTTCCTCGACCCTACCCCAATTGCGTAATCACATACCTGACGAATAATCAAACGTGCTGAGGAAAAAATATTGCGTGAAAAACATGTTAATACTGAATTTCTCTCATAAATTTGTTGGTCAAAGAATGAGTCACTGTAAAAGGAAGGCCATCATACTCGATACCATACATACAAGCTGACACCTTTACCGTCAACCATACTCCGGGAAGAAAAAAAACTTCTGCGAAAAAAGACATAAAAGGCCTTGTCCCGCGTGTCTCTTTACTTGTCTGTAGATGTTTTGGCAGTAACCTGTCGCGTCTAGACAGCTCTGAGCTGTTAACAAGCCAATTGTTGCCAACATTTTCACGCTCCATTGGGTCACTTGTCGCGGCGATTAGTTGGGCCTGCTTGTCTCTCTTCACGCCCGATGGAGGTCTGGTCACGGACAAATTATTCGCCATCGCTCGCGGAGAAAGGATAAAAGGGTTTAAGTACAAATATAGGATATAAATTAATTAAGTATTGATTGTTAGGGACGTGAGTTCAGGTAATTTTTTATATCAAAATTTTAATTTTTGTCAAAATAAATTGATTAATTCTCCAATAAAAACATGAAAAGTTTTAATTTTCTTCATATGGTACCCTAAACAGTTCTTGATTATTTGTCAAAGGTGTCCTTGAATTTAATGACAACTTTTTCTTTTCATTGAAAAGGTATGTCATATAGTGCCACTATGCTCATGACAGATATTCAACAACTGTTAATATCACCATGTGAAGAAACTTCTATGTTTCTACTGGAGGAAAAAAAAAAGTTTTTTTTTTTCAATAAACTACAAAAATACCGCCCTTATAATTTGTGTTCTCTACACTTCCACCATGATTGCCCTGAAAGTGCTTGGAAAAAATATCGTAGTGCTGAGATTACATTTCACTCACATAATACAATGATTTAAACGACAAAACATGAAATGTGTGGATAGGCCAGACCCTTAAGATGGGGGGCACAATATTTTTATTTTTACATCATATCTATTTTATTTAGCACCGAGTCTTACTACCCATTTGGGTTGTTTGAATTAGTTAATGTTTAACTGTTTGCCATTTTTGTAGTCTGTCTCCAGACTTATGTTGAAATTTAAATATACTATTGAATGACCTGGCAGTACTAAACGAGGAATAGACCGTCCATAGTATCTTTACAGTCTAGATTCCTGGTAGCTCAATATTAACCATTTATAAACCTATAGTTATTCTTCAGGGATCGTATTCTTAACTCATGCTAGCTACAGTAGCCCCATGGCTTCTTTGGTGCTGAATGACAGCTCAGAGCTGACTTGCGATAGTCAACTTTTAGGTATGTGCCCAAATTTTTACCGTCAGAAGTGACAGCTGATAAACACATGTTTTTACAGATCATATGGTTCGGCGTAGAGATGCATAATTTTGTCTGGTAACTTTTTAAAGCTGCCAGTCAGCACTAAAGAAGCCATGGGGCTATTGTAGCTCATTTAACTACCAACGTTGTAACTCTTTAAACTATGCCTTTCTAGATTTAGGTATTGTTAACTATTATTCTTTTAAATGTTTATTAGGTTAAAGTCTAGTAGTCGTAAGAGAGTAGTGCAATGTATTGTCATTTAACGTCAAATCACACCCAACGCTTCCGGTTGGGACAGCAAACTCTTAACAGAAATGATTCCCATCCATAAAAAAAATTGGAATGTTTGGTTTAAAATCATGACATATCATTTGTATTACTTCCACCTTGTTTGAACTATAATAAACTGATTTGTTAAACTTGTATATCGCTCCTATATTTTATGCAACCCATCCTTCTTTGTATATCTTTGTTTACCGTATTCATCACTTCTTCTATCTAATAAGAGAAGTGGCGAAACACTCTTTATGCGTTTTCGTGTTACGTGATTATTTATCAGAACCAATCACTCGCGTAGTGGGAGGGAAAGCTGTATTATATTTTCCTGATATTTATTTAATCTCAAAAATGGTATCCCTTATAAAAGCACATTATTATTTCTACCTCTCCCCCCTTCCCCAATAGATAAAAAAGTTATTGTGCCACTGATATATCAAAAATTATATATAGAGGAAAATATATCGGTTGTTTTAGATACATTGAATCAGAGAAATTGAAACTGTCGGGTATTTCTTTCTTTCTTACACACATACGAAACAATGTGGCATTTTGACATCGTTCGCTAGTTTGTACAAATATATTAAATACATCAATGTATATTTAATTAAATGAAATAAATATGTGCGTAAAAGGGTAACATCTTTAACTATATTTATTTGAACTTTCAATATAATGGTTCATTGATCTTATTTTGAAACTTATATACAACTCGTGTTGCCTGATATTTTCATATCCTTAACACATGATTTACAAGTAGCCCTCTTTTTTAATGTCCTGTCAAAGAATGTCCACACGTTACACTTTGGATGGGACGTAGCGGAGTGGTAGTTGATTTAACAAACAAATCATTACCGAGTTTTCTTAAGCCACATACATGTGAGCTAGTACTTAGTTACAGACACAGTAGAAAAAAACGCAGTAAAAAGTAAAAACCAAAAGGAAATTTTAAATAGTTAGGTATTCTATGCTCCTGTAGATGGCATGGCGGACATTTTAAACACTAGATAAATATGGCTTTCCTTCTGTAGTTCTATTCTTCACCACTTTTCACCTTTTAGTGTTTTCTTTACTCATTGAAAATAGTGAAAATAGTAGAAAATATTAAAAACCATAAAAATATCGTCTCAGTAAAATAGTTGAAAAATTCATTATATTTTATTAAAGTGTAGCCCAATATATGATATGTATCGGATACTAAAATGTCGATATATTTATAAATATATCGATATATCATTGCCATCCCTACAGAAACTAAAGATAACACAATTGAGAAAAAAGTACAGTTAAAACAAAACAAAATTAATTTAGAGTTAGCATAGACTTTTTTATTATTTAGGTGAAAAATAATAATCAAACAAATATTTTTTAAGGACAAGTTTGTTTGGATCTTGTTGAATGGATTTTAACTTTACATACGATTTCGGAATATGCTTTAAATGGGTTACAATGCTCTTGCAGTTAATGATGTGATCCCCATGTCTCGGTGGTGTCCAATGCATCTTTAACTAATAAATTCATAGGGTGGGCAAAGCAGGGTATGTGCCTAATTTTAATTAAATCATATGCATTCACCATGATTGTCACATTGTCTGTCACAATAGCGTTCAATTTTGCTTCTATGTTTCAATCATTCAATATCTTTTTAATCTTTAGATCAACAATTCAAGTTTGATTCCCGCCATGCTCAGATATTTACCATTGAGGAATTGTTGGCGGGGGACCGGGATGTTGTGTCTGTTATAGTATTAGCTAGTTTGTAAGTCGAATACTGATAAAATTGTGTTCAGAATGTACACTTTAATCATACCTTAATAATAATAATAGATTCTGAAGCAGAGTAAAATATTTTAACTATGGAAAATTGTACTTTGTCCGATATGGTTTGGGACGCATGCTAAATAGTATTTAATTTATATAAATTTTGATTCTGTAATTTGTTACTGTCATCATAGTGTATATTTAATAATCACACTTTTGTTTTCATTGGTAGAACGAAATATTATTTACTTTAAAAATTTCTGCCCCCATTTATTAATTTTTTTTAGCACCACTTCTTACTACCTGTTTAGATTATGCACTTATGTACTAACTACGCTAATGGTTTTAGGGATTAGGAAGGCTATATTTAGAGGAAGTGTACCTGCCTTTGCGTAGAGGGAGAGTGGAAAACCATTTTAGGAAGACACTTCAGTACACTCAACTGAGATTCTAACCTTGATATCACCATAATCGGCAGTCTAGTCTACTACGAGAGAAGCGCCTTAGATCATGCGGCCACCGAAGTGGGTTCTCGTTCTGTTAACTGTTATGATTGGCTGTTTATTATTTTACTCTCCTAAAACTGAAGGCGTTTAAATTATACGATTTCTAAAATAAATATCTCCTCGTATTAGGTGGTATTTTTTTGTGCACGCGAACTCACTATTTATGAGTAGACAGTGTGCGCAAATCAAGTGCGGATTTCACCTTCATTAAGCTGCCATACCAATAATCAACTTCGTGGCGATGGCCGGTAGTTTCCAAAAGAGCCATCCGAGTGGAAGTAGCCCATCAAATCTCCCCTCACGAGTTAGGGCTACCCTAGCCCGTGTGTGATCTCAGGGTCAGTGCTAGTACTAGAGAATTGTTGAGGTCGACTCATGCTGCGGAATACACTTGGACATAGTGTGGTCTAAGTGTCAGTGTGAATACTAGATACTTCTTGAAGTTGATTAATGTTGTTGTAACAGTCATAAAAATAGCCTGTGTGATACATTGTGCACTTACCTATGTAGCTATTGACTCTATACCTTCGTTTGTCATGAAGAGGCATTTTTATATGTATCACTTCATCTTGGTGTATCGTGACGAAACCCCTTAAATTGTCTTTCTACACCTTAGTGTATCGTGCCAAAGCCCCTTACCTTTGTATCGATACACCTTTGTGTAGCGTGTTAAAGCCCCCTACCTTGATCTCTTTACACTTTGATGTAACGTGCCAAAGTTCCTTACCTTTATATCTCTACACCTTTGTGTAGCGTGCTAAAGCCCCCTACCTTGGTCTCTCTACACCTTGATGTAACGTGCCAAAGCCCCTTACCTTTATATCTCTACACCTTGGTGTAACGTGCCAAAGCCCCTTACCTTTATATCTCTACACCTTGGTGTATCATGCCAAAGCCTCTAGCTTTGTATCTCTAAACCTTGGCGGCAGAGAAAGCCACCGCCTGTACAAGTCCTCAGGAGTTAAGAGAAAATTTTAGGGGCGTTTTCGCAACTACTGATTATTGGAGCGTAAAAATGCTTGCCAATATTTATTGACCCTGTGTTTGTGTAGCTTACAGGCGATCTTAGATAGCAAAGATCAGATGGGCTCATTTTTCATAATATTTCAATGGAAAGTTCTCTTACCCTGGTTGTCCAATTTGATTAACTGGAAAAAAACTGACGCGAATTTAGTGTCTTCAAGAAGCTAAAGATTTCATCATAAGGTATCTTTCTTCAGAAACCATTATATAAATATAACTTGAGGATTTTCAATAATCTCCTAATTACTAATTTTTTATGATTACTCTCTCGTCATTTCTTTATGTTATTTAGTTTTTTTTATTTAATTTGGAAACACTTTTATTGTATATTATTTGCGGGTTGAGGGTAATGGCTTTAATTTCTAGTTTCCCCGTGGATATTTAACTATTAAAGGGGGTTCCCTGGTAGAGTACACCTTTGGGAAAAAATTGGAAAATTAATATTATATTAATCCTTGAGTTGTTTTGATTACTTACCCTTTTGTATTCATTATCCTTCGTTTTTTTTTTGTATTCAGCTTATTTATATAACACACATCTTTTATATGATCCCTCTTGATTAATTAATTAGTTCACAGACCCACCACACAAGCGTGCTATTAGTAGAACGTTTCTGTCCAAGCGATGAGAGACGGAGGGAGAGAGAAGATGGATATCTCTGTCTCTTTTTGCTGATTTTAAGAGTTGTTTCATGTGTATTAGGTTAATACAGGGCCAATTTGTGAAATTTAATATTTTTGACCGCTAATTTTGGCCGATGTTGCTGAGGTTCTTGTGAGATGGGTTTTGTTGGTTTGTTAATTTCTCTAAGCAACCTTTTTAATACTTAGTTAATGTGTACAATCAACTGACACGTGATGGTCGTCCATTGGGTCAATCCTGATAACGAAATTAAATTCAACCAAGTGAAAGTAACATAGATAACGTGATCGAACCCGGGACTTTTAACTTTTGAGCATCAATGCTCTACCAATGAGCCATACTAGCTCGTCTTGTTTTTATGGCTAATTTATTTTCAGCAGTTGTATTATTGAGTCCAATTATTGTGGTAACTGGAGGCTTAATGCTAGAGCATAGGTGTTTAAAGCTAAAGGTGTTGGGTTCGATTTCCATGCCCAGGTTGACATTTTCATTTTATTGTGTTCTATATCCTAATCCTATAAGTATATAAACGCCATTAACAGCTATTACTTTTAACGAATGTATTTAAATAAAAAAGTTCCCTTCCTCTAATGAAAAATTATCAACCTAGGCCACAGACAAATAATATACCCAGACACTCAGCCCCCAGGTTAAAGTGGTTGTGCTCCTCTTGGCAGCTTGAGTCCTTCAACACTAGGATCGCTACGGTTAGTCCTATCATCACCCAGCAGTGACACTAGCGAAGTCCAGTGTTGAAGAACTCAAGCTGGCAAAAGCAGCGCAGTGAAACCCCCGTAAGGTTGAGAGACTGTTTCTTATTTGTCTGTGACTTAGGCTCCTATCTTTGTGTTCGTCCTAGAGACCGTTAATGCAGCCAACTTAAACTAAGCTCAAGGGGCACTGTGTTGCTGATACTGTCATAGAAAAACTAAAATTTTATAGGTCAAGGCTCCAAATTTAATTTTATAATTTTTCTTCCCGATATTTGTCTTACAGAAATTCAAACATCATCATCTTATCGATGCCATAAATAATGAAGAAAAAAAAAAGAACGACCAATCTTGAATATTTGTCTTGTAACGATTTTAATTTTTTTTTAACGGTCATAAAGACAATGTATGAACCAAAATTATGAGATAGAGGAAGGAGAGAAAAGAGGCAAAGATGGGAGTATATATAAAAATGTGCTAACGCCAACATTGTTATATGGATTCGAAGCGTGCGTTTGTCAGGAGAAACACAAGAGCAAGGGGAATGCTGTTGGAATGAGCTATCCAAGATATGTGTGTGGAAAAACTCTTAAGGACAGAGTCAGTAATGAATGGGTGAAAAAGGAGTGTGGTTTGAAAGGGAATCTAATGAGTCAATGTGAAAGAAGCGTGTTACGTTGATTTGGGCATGTTGGGAGGATGAGTGTGGATCAAGAGATGAAGCAAATATATGAAGGTAGAGTGTGTGGATCTAAAGGAAGGGGCAGACCATGTTAAGACGTTTAATGTGTTATACGAATGTGTGAAAAAGAAGAATAAAAGAGAACATATGACTCTGTGTATGGATGTTGTTGTAGCGAAGGGAGTATGCAAGGATAGAGAATTATGGATGAAGTTAGTGAGGAGGGATTAAGTACGAAGTTGTTTTTTGAGCTATATGCTTAGTCTCTTGCCTATCGCGTAAGGGAACGGCGTGATTATGTATGTATGTATGTATGTATGTATGTATGTATGTATGTATGTATGTATGTATGTATGTATGTATGTATGTATGTATGTATGTATGTATGTATGTATGTATGTATGTATGTATGTATGTATGTATGTATGTATGTATGTAGTGTACAAAGGGAGGACCTCACCACGTATTCTTCCCACCTTCACACGAGTGTGTCTACTGTCACGCACTGGTCCTTGAGACCCATTGAACCAATACTAGTCTCAACTAACTGTCCACAGACCATATCCGTCTCTCCAGACACGCGAGTGCTCGTCATTTCCGTGCTCGGACGTGACGATATTAGTCCCCGATATTTCTCAAAGGCCCGCAACTTAGAAGGTGGCCCAGTCTGCGTCAGGGTGTTTTTCTACGACACGGAAGTCTGATCCAGGAGAGTGGGATTTTACTCTGATCCATGAGGCTGAGATTTTACTTTGACCAAGGAGGTTGGGATTTTTCTTTGATAGGATGAGATTTTACTCTGATCCAGGAGGCTGAGATTTTACTTTGACCAAGGAGGTTGGGATTTTACTTTGATCCAGGAGGTTGGGATTTTACTTTGATCCAGGAGGTTGGGATTTTACTTTGATCCAGGAGGCTGGAATTTTACTTTGATTCAGGAGGCTGGAATTTTACTCTGATTCAGGAGTCTGAGATTTTACTCTGATCCAGGAGGCTGAGATTTTACTTTGATCAAGGAGGCTGAGATTCTACTTTGATCCAGGAGGTTGGGATTTTACTTTGACCAAGGAGGCTGAGATTTTACTTTGATCCAGGAGGCTGAGATTTTACTTTGATCCAGGAGGCTGGAATTTTACTTTGATCCAGGAGGCTGGAATTTTACTCTGATTCAGGAGGCTAGGATTTTATTTTAATCCAAGAGGCTGGGATTGTACTTTGATTTAAGAGGCTGGATTTGACTCTGACTTAGTGGTCTGAGTTTTGAATCCGAGCCAGGAAGCGGGAATTTGACAGTGTTAATTAATATGCGTTGCGAATAAATTAAAGAATATTTTTATTCACTTTGTTATTTTCCGTGTTGCGCTTCTTAATATCCATTGAGGATATACGCATACTCAAACTGATTGTATAAGGAAGGTATAATTTATAGGAAATATACCCACAGTTTCGTATACGTAAAGGACAAATCAATTAAGAAAATCCACTGTAGAACTCCTGGCCGAGATTCGAACACCAACCTCATTGCCACCGGAAAACCAGACTAGATGGGACCTAAGCCTTTATCTGCACTCTCACCATTACGGGTAGGCTTTAACAAGAAGGTCCTTTTCGTTGTTTGTATTAAGTTGGGGATTTAGGGGCGTAAGCTAAAATAAGTCATTTTGAAGTTTTTATCGCAAAACTTTTTTTATGTTCAAAATAAATACATTTTTCCATTATAAACAGAGTTTAATTTTCTTCACGTGGTGACCTCAACAGTTGATGAATATCTGCTCAGGAATTTTTATCTCGATATAAAATGTTTCTCATCATGTGCCAATATGCTCATGACAGATATTCAAACACTGATAATATCACCAATTGAAGAAAATTAAACTATATTTCTAATGGATAAATATTTTGCTACAAAAAACTGCAAAATCCCTGTTCTTTTCTCGCGTCCCTTACATCCCAAACTTAAGTTTAGTTGGATCACCCTAAGACCTGATTAAAATGTTCATCAATAATTTAGGTTTTCTTTAGTGAGTTGTTTTTCTTCAAATTAACTAATCAAATTAAAACCAAGACCTCTAAAGTGTCTGGCATAAATTATTCCTTTGGGTCTTTGTGTGGCCGTAATTAAGCAAGTATTCACCTCTGGGAAATGGTAGACTACGTACACCTTGTGATAATACGTGCGGACACAAGACTACTGTTACCCACGTGTCTTGTAATCAGGCTAATATTCATCAAGAGAAGCTGGTAAACACCATGATAACCCAGGACTGTTACACACGTGTCTTGTCAAGACGTCAACTAGATCACAAGTCAGTGGGCGTGAAGACAATCTAGGCTACTACTTATTACTGTAGGATTTATGGTACAGTCCAGTTTTCATACGAACTACCATATCTGACAGATAATAAAGTTTCTAGATCTACTCTAACGATCGGTGACCTGGTGGTCTAGGGTTAAGGTGCCAGACTTCTATTCTGGCACCCGGGGTTCAATCCTCGGTCCCGGCAAAGATTTATCTGATTACCAAACCCTTCCTTCACCTCTGACAAGACATCTTGTGAATGTGAGGAATCCCAGGCCTCCACCGTGGTTCGGATTCCACGTTAAACTGTAGGTCCTTCATTTCATCTCAGAATCACCCTACCATTACACATTAGCGTAAGTGCGTACAACCCGAACGGGTAGTAAGACGCGGTGCTAATAATAATAATACTTTAACGATTAATATGTCAGCTCATTTTGTCTTCAGCTGTCCCGTTTGGTAGATACTATTAAGTTTCATTACCTATGAAATAACACTAATAAAATAGTAAAATGTTATCAATTTTAGATGATAAAAGTGTTTTGTATTGTCTATACGAGTCTTCTTGTGAAAATTGGACTGTAGATATAAATCAAACAGAAAATAATAAATGTTGCATGTGTGGTTGGTTTATTTTAATTAATGTGTGTACTCTTTTAATTTATTTTATTTTGGAAGTCGTGCATATTATGTGTCCCCACCGCGTCTTAATACTCTACATATTTTAATAACACTAATGCGGAAGAGAAGATGAAGGTATAATTTATAAGGAATGTACCTGCATTCGCGTAGAGGGAAGGTGGGAAGTCATTAATTAAAACAATACCCTCATCACACTCAAATGAGATTCAAACCCCGACCTCCCTTTAGCCGGCTAATCCAAATAATCGGACCTGACATTTCATCCACGTGCCCACAAATGGAGGTTTTAATTAAAAATTAACCCTTTTTTTCTTGGGAAGTGCATGTAAAAAAATAAATAGGCCTAATAAGTTAAGTTTTCAAATTAGCAACACTAAACGCGATTCGTTCATTTCACTGTCTTACCATTTGGATTTATGTTACCCTCCATTTTCTAGTGTATTATCTTTGTAATTAGCATCCTTTAATTTAGATCCTACTCTTTTGACTTTCTTCCATTTACTTACATGTCCATCTCTGAACGTCTCTATTAACATATCCATATCTGATCGCCTGTATATCATCCACATTTACAGTCATTAATCCATGTTTCTGTTCCTGTCCTCCCTGCCATCTCATCAACTACCTCAGGTATGAACCCTGACCTCTTGAGGTCAGCACTGTGGGTTACGCAGCCCCTCACACAGAAACCAGCACAATACCTCGTTACATCTGGTTGAACTCGACACTTGGCTCGTATATTCACGTTCACAAGGGATAAGTCATCTGCAATGTCGGCTTTCACCGAGTTGGAGGAGTTGGTGTTCCACTAAACCTCCCTCTCACGCCCCGTGAGAACATATATGGAAAATGTTTTATTTTGTAACACCCACAAAAAAAATTTACCTTATTTATTTTTTTACTTAATAAATTCCATCGATTTAATTGAAACGAAGGTGACCTGGTGGTCTAGGGGTAAGGTGTCAGACTTCTGTGCTGGCGGCTGGGGTTCAATCCTCGGTCCCGGCACAGATTTATTTTACACATTAGCGTAAGTGCGTATAAACCGAACGGGTAGTAAGACGCGGTGCTAATAATAATAATAATAATAATAATAATAATTGAAACGAATAAAATTTGCTGTAAGACTCCAATGCGAGCTTTTAGCCAGAGAATTTTCCAACTAAAAATTCAACGGAAAATGTTCATCTTTTAGCCCCTTCACACACCTGGGCTACCAACACCGAAGACCTCTTAGCTGGATTGGAAGCAATATGCACTTTATCTGTTCTCCCTCTACATCAGTGGTTCTCAATAAGCGTCCCATGAAAGATATCTGTCTGGTCCAAGTTAAATAACTAAACGGGTGAATCACTATGTAGTTTTTAAACTAAATTTATGAATATTATATTCAAATTGTATGAAACTTTTCATATTTTTGTACAATGTTTGGGTCTAGCTACGATTATAAATCAAGCTTCTATGACAGGTAAAATATAAAAACAGTTACCAGAACAAGTTAAACAGAAGCTCCATTTAAAAAGTGACCTCAACTACTTCCTATAATCCAGGTATTATTAGAAACCAGATAGATATCACCCTCACTTTTATCCTTAATTACTTGGTAACTATATCTAAGGCTTATTTTATAATTATTCGTTTAGGCCTATTATCATTTATGAATCTTAAAAAGAAAGTTTATGATATTTTGGGGTACTTGCGTTTTGAATACATGTACATGTACCAAATTAAGTTTTCACACCTTCTGGCTTGGTTCATGAAAAATAAAGTACAATTAAATGCCGGTCATACACACGCATTCTTTCCCGCGAGAAAGAAAAGCACAAATAGCTCCTTGATGTTTTATTACCAAGGGAAAGAGTTTTTTTTTTAAAGTGAACCTCAACGAATGTATTTCTTTTGCAACAAAATCTCGATAGAATTTTGGTTCCACTTTATGTTAAAATTCTGCCGTATCATTCTAAACAGAATTTCTTACATTTATATTCAAATACTCTTTAAACTTCACTTTCCATAATGTTGGGTGCTACTTAAAATTCTCTATAGAATTTGGCAAAGATCTTTTGACAAAGGTCTCTCGTGTTTCATACAACTAATACACTTCTAAATACCGTATAAACCTAAACATTTACTGAATAAACACAGTTCAGGCAAAAGCACGTGGTGTGACGTGGATTATTACAACATCAATAGCGGAGGAAAGGACTAACCCCACAGGAAAATAAGAACGTCACAAACCTTCACGCGTTCAATCGTGTCGCGTGTCAACGTCCACTAACCTTCCCGCGTTCAATCGTGTCGCGTGTCAACGTCCACAAACCTTCCCGCGTTTCAACGTCCAAAAACCATCCCGCGTTCAATCGTGTCACGTGTCAACATCCACAAACCTTCCCACGTTCAATCGTGTCGCGTGTCAACGTCCACAATCTTCCCGCATTTCAACGTCCAAACACCTTCCCGCGTTCAATCGTGTCGCGTGTCAACGTCCACAAATCTTCCCACGTTCAATCGTGTCGCGTGTCAACGTCCACAAACCTTCCCGCGTTCAATCGTGTCGCGTGTCAACGTCCACAAACCTTCCCGCGTTTCAACGTCCAAAAACCATCCCGCGTTCAATCGTGTCACGTGTCAACATCCACAAACCTTCCCACGTTCAATCGTGTCGCGTGTCAACGTCCACAATCTTCCCGCATTTCAACGTCCAAACACCTTCCCGCGTTCAATCGTGTCGCGTGTCAACGTCCACAAATCTTCCCACGTTCAATCGTGTCGCGTGTCAACGTCCACAAACCTTCCCGCGTTCAATCGTGTCGCGTGTCAACGTCCACAAACCTTCCCGCGTTTAATCGTGTCGCGTGTCAACGTCCACAAACCTCCCCGCGTTTAATCGTGTCGCGTGTCAACGCCCACAAACCTTCCCGCGTTTAATCGTGTCGCGTGTCAACGTCCACAAACCTCCCCGCGTTTAATCGTGTCGCGTGTCAACGCCCACAAACCTCCCCGCGTTTAATCGTGTCGCGTGTCAACGTCCACAAACCTCCCCGCGTTTAATCGTGTCGCGTGTCAACGCCCACAAACCTCCCCGCGTTTAATCGTGTCGCGTGTCAACGTCCACAAACCTCCCCGCGTTTAATCGTGTCGCGTGTCAACGCCCACAAACCTCCCCGCGTTTAATCGTGTCGCGTGTCAACGTCCACAAACCTCCCCGCGTTTAATCGTGTCGCGTGTCAACGCCCACAAACCTCCCCGCGTTTAATCGTGTCGCGTGTCAACGTCCACAAACCTCCCCGCGTTTAATCGTGTCGCGTGTCAACGCCCACAAACCTCCCCGCGTTTAATCGTGTCGCGTGTCAACGTCCACAAACCTCCCCGCGTTTAATCGTGTCGCGTGTCAACGCCCACAAACCTCCCCGCGTTTAATCGTGTCGCGTGTCAACGTCCACAAACCTCCCCGCGTTTAATCGTGTCGCGTGTCAACGCCCACAAACCTCCCCGCGTTTAATCGTGTCGCGTGTCAACGTCCACAAACCTCCCCGCGTTTAATAATGTCGCGTGTCAACTCCCACAAACCTCCCCGCGTTTAATCGTGTCGCGTGTCAACGTCCACAAACCTTCACCCGTTAAATCGTGTCACGTGTCAACGTCCACAAACCTCCCCGCGTTCAATCGTGTCGCGTGTCAACGTCCACAAACCTTCCCGCGTTCAATCGTGTCACGTGTCAACGTCCACAAACCTTCTCCAATCTCCATTATTTTCGATTCTATTTTGAATCAAATCTTTCCTAGGTTCACCTTAGCATAATATTTTTTATTTATTTATTTAAACCGCGCGATTACCTAATGACTAGAAGAATGACTAAAGATGGTTCCTAATATAACCAAATAAGTTTACTGAGAGTAACACATTTGCTAAACGCAATATTTCGAGGGTGTATTCCTTTCAGGTGATGCTCTAAGTAACCAAATTATGACATACTATTTCAAGGATATCTGAGACTAGTGAGATAAGTATGGCAAATAATCTCAAATTAATAAAAAAAAGAAATCAAAATAAGAGGGAGCAGTATATATATATTATTACTATTATGATGTACTACTAGATAAAAGTGATAAATAACTCTTATTGAAAATATGTGCAGAGCCATTATTAATTATTGTCCGTTCGAAAGCAGCAGCTAGTATGTACCGCCCAGACCCAGAAGTAAAACGTTTATTTATGAGAACCTATTTGAACCGTGTCTGCAGACCGACCGCACGCTTGCAGAGCGGAAGTTGGTCGGCTACCGTGGGGGCGCTCTAGTTCCTACCACGGCCGCGGGCAGCGCCACCGCTGCCACGATAAATCATCACAGATACTCATCACCGCCTCCTATTGTCTGCTATAGTCTGGTAGGCTGATCGTAGAGCAAGGGTTGCTAGGATATAACACACACTTCTTCGGGGAGTTTTTTTAAAAGCGCTCATATATATCTATATCTATGTATATATAATCTACCCACATTTACTTGCAGAAAGAGTGGTAAACCCTTCAGGTAAAACTACCCTCAATACGCCCTACCGGGATTTGAACCCCATCACCCGGTCTACCATAATAATAAGTCCAGGCTATTGTGAAATTGATGCCATAGACTATGTGGCCACCTAAGCGGATATATAACGAACATACAATATTATTTATCATGTAGAACATTCCCCTAATTCCCATTTTGAACAAAATCGTTATAACAATTAAAAACTAATCAATTTTTTTAAAACAGTCTTCCTTAAACTATACTCAATTTTAAGTCAAGAATCAAAATTTAAAAAATACAATTAAGTATAATAATTTAACATCTAAATATAAGATTTGAAAATAATCCATCAAACCGTATCAACTATAGTTCCAGAGACAAAAGGAAATACATAATTATAAGACCCATTTTTTGGGGTTTGGGCCACAAAAAACACCAAGACCCATAGTAATCTTAAGGTATAAAATGTCATGATTAATATACTTTCTCTATATGATTAAGTAAAAACACAACTATTTAAGTACTTAATCATTTTTTTAACGCCACGTCATACTACCTGTTCAGGTTGTATGCATACATACTAACTATGATAGTGGATTAAGAAGGTTCAATTAAGAGTATCCGTATTTGCTTGAAGGAAGAGTGGAAAACCATTTAATGCAAAACTACCCTCAGTATATCCGACCTGGATTTGATTGAACCGCAATCTTCCCGTCATCGGCATTCCAGGCTATTGTGAGAATGACGTCTTAGACCATACGACCACCGAAGCGAGTAGTCTATTAAATGTTAGGTCAATCCTGAATCCGTGTTTTTTAGTAACGTTTTGTTTGTGTGTGCTACTATCTTATTTTTTAAACATATATAATTTTATCGAAACTAACACCGGAATATGGGAATCTAACCCGGTGTCCAAGAGTAGGTTTTCAACTTTATTTAAATGAATTGGCCGTTTGAACCCAATTACACACCTACCTATATCCGTACCAAGGTTGATTTCCTCCTATCGCTATTTTCCAATACAGTATTTAATTTAATTATTGTTCATATCAGGAATACTCGCGTATTGAGCTCTAAGGTGACCTGGCGGTCTAGGGGTAAGGTGTCTGGCTTCTGTTATGGGGGTCCGGGGTTCAATCCTTGGTCCCGGCACAGATTTATCTTATTTACAAACACTTCCCTCACCTCTGACAAGACTTGTATTAATCACAAATTGTGAGTGTGTGGAATGCCACGCCTCCACCATGGTTCGGATTCCACGTTAAACTGTAGGTTCTCCATTTCATTTCACAATCACCCTACCTTTACACATTAGTGTAAGTGCGTACAAACCGAACGGGTAGTAAGACGCGGTGCTACTACTAATAATAATAGTATTGAGCTCTATAATCTATACTACGGTCTTTTAAATAATAATCAGATCCAAACATGTTTCAATAACAAATACAAAATATTAATTTGATAAATATGTGTTTTTCAGCTAGTGTGAGGTCAAAGTTAGAATCCCGTCCTGGTGTAGCGAGGGAATGCTTCCCTAAATTATTTCTTACTATCCTTCCACGCAAATGGGGATGTATTTACTATAATTTCCACCTTTTTCTTCCCTAACCTTTTAGTTAAATAATTTAACCTTCTTCAATGGCCTCATGGTTTAAGGTGCTACTATATTAAAAAAACTAGACTGCCGATGACGGGGAGATAAGGATTCGATCCCAATCGGGTGTACTTAAAATGTTTTATTTCCTAAATGGTTTTTCACTATCACTCCAAGTAAACATGGGTACACTTTATATAAATTAAACCCTCCTGATCCTTAACGCATTAGTGTAATTAGTACATAGGTACGAGTAGTGAGACGCAGCGCTAAAACAAAAAATCCAATTTGGATAGTACGGAAGGTAATAAATGGTGCAAAATATTTCCCCCTATCAATTAAAATTAATGAGGAGATCTCAGATGATTCGCAAAAAATCCTAGATATATAATATATATGTTTTAAATAATTATACCTATATATCTGTTTAAATGTCATGCAGATCCAAGAAATGGAACCAACAAAAGATTTTCTGACTCAAATGTAGTTGATAATGTACAAATTAACTCCTTTCCTACTTTTAAAATATCTTGTTTTAATTCTAGCTACGAAATTTTAGTAATGTATCAGTGATTCAGGGTTAGCTATAACCAAGATTTCTCGGTCGTCAGAATCTCAAGTGTTCATATTTCAAACAGGATACCCGATACAATTTTCATAGGATATTCTTATTTGATAGTCATAAAAGCTACTAAGTATAATTTGACGAATTCATATGTAAACTAAGGCTGTCACTTTTGATGTGTTTTAAAATGCCTCCATTTTTCTTTATCCTTCCACCCTTATTCTCCTCTCACTTACACACTTTCAATTATCGGCTCGTCCCTTCGTGTGCAGGTTAGCTGGTTTGTAGCTTATATGTGCGTTCATTAGGTTTATTTTTTCGAAAATTTCATTTTTCAACCACGATTCTAAGCAAATAGCGTACAGATTGCGATTGACTTTGTAATCTCGTCAATGTCACAAACAGATTTTTCTAAGTTAACCTTTTTTGCTATGGATGCGATGGGGGCTACAATTTACTACCAAATAATGTATTATCAAGGTTTTTTTATATCCGTACAACGCCCCCTTTTCACTAAACTGGATGATGGAGTATCTGCTTACCTATATAAATTTTTTTAAACTTCTTTTAGTTACTGCAAGATGGTGTGCAATGAATCTTCCTACTTTTGGTTTAACCGTGACCATTAAAAGCCTGGGCATGACTTATGGACTTCGATCGATGTTCGAGATATCGAAATATAATATTCACCAGCAACATTACTACCATACGTATCGAGAGGGCCCGTTCATTTGAATAAAAATAAGCTCTAAATGGGAGATAGATAGTGTCGGCTGGAGAAAGGGGCTTGGGCTTTTTAAGTCTGGACCGCCTTACAAAAAATATAGGTTAATGGGTAAGAAACACACAGGAATCTCTCCCTCGCCTCTCCTCCCTAAGGCTCATTTATTGGATTATATATCTTATACAATATTTCGTGAATGTGTTCCAAAAGTGGTTCAAAAAGGGATGACGCTACTGGGCTATGGAGGAGATTACATAATAATGAGCTTCATACCCTGTACTCATCACATTACATTGTTAAGATAGTTAAGTCTCGTAGATTACGGTGAGTGGGGCAAGCAGCGTGAATGGGAGAATCTAGAACCTTGTCCAGGGTATTGACTGACAATCCCAATGGAAAGAGATCATTGGGAAGACCTAGACCCAGATGGGAGGATAGAATTAGAATGGACCTAAAGATACAGGGTGTAATGAGGTAAACTGGATAGAACTAGCTCAAGATAAGGTTAGGTGGTGTACTTTTGTAAGTGCGGCAATTAATTTCGGGATTATAATGCTATAGAGTGAGTGAGTAAGTAAGTTTGTCCATACCATTGAAGCTGTTTTTGGTTTAGTAATTCCTTCATTCTGTAAATATTGTGGTGAGCGTTCACAAGATGTAGCCATCTTTTATACCATTTGGTAGCAAGCTTGGCTTTCATCATTCTACTATCGTATGGATTAGCTTATAAAATATGATCATAGTAGATCACAGATACATTGCGGACGTTTAGAAATCGCTCATTATTTAATAAGTGGTTTGATAATTTTTTTTAAATCGATTTCAACAAAATGTATAAGAAGATTATCAGCAGGCTTCTAACAAGCTTAAAGTTATTATATATATACATAACGACACATTGCTCAAAAATTTGTATTTTTAAGATCAAAACAAAATGTTAAAAAACAATATCTAGCCTTCCTCTATCAAATAAAGTAATGTTTTGATACGGGTCACAATATCACATTTTAAGATAAAATGAGATTGTTTTTTAAGGTATTATGTAAGCAATCACGAAATTTTTAAAACGCTCTACACCAAAAATTTTAATTTTTTTAAACTGTCAGAAATTTCACCTACATTTTGTTGAAAGCAATACTAAAAAATATAAAACTTAATAAATAATCCGGG
The DNA here is from genome assembly GCA_901482245.1 of Timema douglasi. Classification (NCBI taxonomy): domain Eukaryota; kingdom Metazoa; phylum Arthropoda; class Insecta; order Phasmatodea; family Timematidae; genus Timema; species Timema douglasi. Next base: position 175,498 of record CABEEJ010000688.1, on the reverse strand, counting down.
ATTTCTAAACGTCTGCAACATTTTTCAGTGATTTGCCAGGTAGTAACACTCACTTAAGTAGCACCTTTCAGGATAAACCTAGTGTACATACATAATTACTATTCGTATCTGCTTTCAAAATGCATTTCCCCGATTATTGTGTTGTCCTAATCGAGACCACCTTTTTGATAAATTTAATAATGACACCTAGACACTAGATTATACAAACGTTAGCTTTCTTCAATGTTTTCTTATGAACAAATATCATTGTACTAACCACAGCATGAAATACATTTGTCCACGTAGTAGACGGTGCAAATTAATAAAAAGTCTATAGCTATGGATATTTGAGATCAACCTCCATTACTAAATTAAACAGTTACCAAAACTTTTTAATTAAACTCATGGAGCTTTATGAAGTGATGTAAATAATAATATAGTCAGTTTTTTTTAGGTAGATGAACAACAAAATAAATATATTCACACAAACAAATCTTTGTTTCAGGTATATTTTTGGGACAGTCCAGTAATTAATTTTAGCACAAATGATATTTAAATAAACATTTATTAATCCACAAATGACATTTAATAATCATTAATGCATAATGGTATTGATTGCAGCGGCTCAAAGTAATTTTAGTCGCTCCCACAAAACAATCTCTGAGCACATTTCAACAAAGACCATGCTGGTGGACCCAAGTGATGATTGCTTTTTGTTGCCTTGTGTGGGTGTGTTTTCTTAACCAAGGCACAAGAAGCCTATAACCAGAACGTGTAATAAGACGAGGTACTAAAAAATAGATGGCCAAAGCTTCAACAATGTGTCTGAAACATTGATTGTGGGAAATTGCTTTAATCGCTTATGGATTATCAGTTTGTAACAACTATTTTGAGCTAAGAAGAAGGTTATTTTATCAAACAATATAATTAATTACTAAAAACAATTAAACTTTAAATGTGAGATTTCCAGAATTTTTACATCAATAATATATTAAACAGAAAAGTATAATAATATATTTTTAAATACTTATATAAACCATATTTCTTTGAATTCTGGTCGGCGTATTGTTTCGTGACAATCAACAACAATGACTGTTTCCAGCCTGTGGCTAGATCATGTCTCCATCTTCCTCTTTCCTTTCTCCTTTAATTTAATCCATTCTTTTCCTCTCCCTCTAACACCTACTGTTATCTACTCCTACCATCTATTTATTGACCTCCCTTACGGTATTTTTCCTACAGACCTCATTTCTAACATTTCCTTTGACATCCTCTGTTTTTCCATCCTCATTACATGCCCATATCATCTCAATCAGTCAGTCCGTACTAAATATTAATTTCAATATAGTTGTTAGTTTTAATTATCATGTCTTACTACCGGTTATAGTTAGACGCATATAATATAATTAATCTAATGAGGTAGGGATGAGGAAGGAATCATTTTATAGACCTGTGTTTGTGTGGAAGGAAAAACCACACTCGGTAGACTCAACTGGAATTCAAACCCCGGTCTGCCCTTATTCAGCAGGCCAGTCTATCGTGAGAGTGACGCCGTAGACCACCTGTCCACTGGACGGGGTTATATATCGTTAGTCCTAAATAGTTAACCCTTTTGTCTAACATCTCAATAAAATAAAACTTAACCCGTCCCTTTTATGCGAAACCCCTTGTTGTGCAGTACGTATTTGCCAAGCGGGCTGCATACCTCAATATCTACAGGGTTAAAAGAGGAACCACCTCAACAAGGCATTATAATAATTATATTAATAATTTATTTAATTTAAAGTCGTGTGAATGGTAGCTTGGTACGCTGAAGTTCTCAGCTGAGATTTCTAACGAAGATTTGAAAGAAAGCTTAGTATTGTTGGATGAAAAAACAGAGAAGTATAGATTTAATATTTGTAAATACTTTTATAAGCTTGAGATCTTAAAGTAGTGAACTCCGAAATACACTCAGTTTTTTTTTGTCACCGTGTCTCACTCACACATTCTGTTTGTATTTGTATTGACCAATTACGTTAATGTGCTAGATGTGAGAAAGGTTAAATTAAGATAGAAAGAGTGCACCCATTTGCGTCACGTGAGTGTGTAAAATCACTTATGGAAAACCTTAGTACACTTGACCGGTATTCTAACCCCGCTGTCTTCGCTCTTGGCAGTACAATATATTGTGATAGTGACGCTTCCTCAGACCATGTGGTCACTTAAGTGGGTCTTGAACGTAATTATAATAGTGAATCAAATAAAGTCACATGTTGTGTCCGGACATAAAATTGGGGAACCTCAATTTTCATATAAACAGCTATTTCAATGTATTTGACTAGGTTATTAATTTAAATTTAACTATTTAAATTTACCACTCACGCATGTCAAAAAAAAAATTCATTTGATAAAACAAGTAAAAAATAATTGTACTTTTGAGGCTCTTGTAGCCTCTGGTTGGTTGAACCCCTCTTTGTGTTCTTTGTTGAATCACAACCCCGTCAATAAATCGATGGAATTACTCATTGACGCGTGAGTCATGGTTATTTATACNCCCCCCCCCCCGTCTAACACCTCCTTCCTCCCAAACTCCAAATTCTTTGTTTCTAACCTGACACGAACCTTCTGGTGAAACGCTGTGAACGTAAAACCTATCTGATGGGGCCCTCCTATCCGAAGTCTTCGCGTGCCAGATCGATTCTTAACGGTGCGTATTCGATTCTCTCCGGTCGTCGTGAAAGGTACCAGACAAGAAGATCCTGGCCTGGCCCCCAGCTTGAGGCCTTGTAAGACTTGTGGCTGTTAAAATATCACCCTCACTGGACTATTATCCTCAGTTCGATTTGTTATTTTGTTTTTAATGTATTTGGAGGAGTAAGAACCGTGAATTAAAGACAGTGTCTTGTGTATGTGTGTGTGTGTGTTTCTATAGCTTAACATTTTTTTGACCAAATAAAATAAAATACTGCTTCAATAGAAACATAAGAGTTTAATTTCCTTCACATGGTGACCTCAACAATTGTCACGAGCATTAGATGAAAAACTTTTTAAACTAAGAGAAAAAGTTGTCATCAAATCCTAGGAATCCTTGACAGATATTCAACATATGAATCACCATGCGAAGAAATTAAACTATACGTTTATATTGAAGAATTTGTTTATTTATTTTGGCCAAAAGAAAATGTTTTTATATAAAAACTTCAATAATATTGCCCTTAAGTCACGTTCTCTACATCCCCTCCTTAAGAGCCCGTCTTAAGACCGACTAACCATAATAATGTTAAATACAAAGTTACTCTTGAGACTGTAATCGTATCGAACTTCTTAACTTAACAACAACGAAATAGGGACCAGTGAAAAAGCTCAATTATAATTTTAAAATGTTCAGATTTTTTTTTACAAATATAGTAAAATTATTTAATTTATTTAATTTCCCGTTTCTTCTAATGGAAAATTCAGAAAACCACATCTTGAGATGATGTATGTTTATAGCTGTATTTATTATTAAAGCTATCTGGGAGACAAGACGGTATGAATAGCTAACTTTTGTATATATATATATATATATATATATATATATATATATATATTTCTATACAAACATGGATACAAACATGTAAATATATGGAATAAATGTTGGTAATAGAGGATAATACTTTTTTTTAAGTCTGTCCGAATTTTAAATGTATATGTTTTTTAAACAAATTAATATTTTAAATCTCTGCACTATAGACTGGCTATCTCCATCCATGTTAGCCGTCAGTATCTGTGAGCACTATAGGTACCACACCACAGGTGATCTCGTCTATGGTGGGCGGTCTCCAGACGGAGATTGTTTCTGTACCCGTCCCCTCCGGGTGGTAGTTCCATCCCTGATGCAGGGAGGGAGGCTTCATCTCACAGTTGAATGGGGTGTAATGAGCCGAAACCCCTTCCTTTTATTAAATCTAATGGTATACCTTACAACAGACGTGAGTACTCGTGCTTTATTTGGTGTAGAGGTGAAATGTGCTATTGAAAAATACAGTCGAATGTAAATGTCTTTTCCATCTGTTTTTACTTTATTATATCGATAAAGTATTGTAATCGTGAAAATTTTCTACCAAGAGACGTTGATGAATATTGACGTTTAATTTGCCATTGAAACTAAAATAAAAGCGGATCTGACAATTCCATTTGTCCATGTGTCCCTGTGTCTGTCAATCCATCTATCCCTATGTGTGTCGGTCCGTCTGTCCCTGTGTCTGTCTATCATCTGTCCCTGAGAATATATGCGATTTATTTTGTTCAAACTAGCTATTTATATGCCATATTCTCATCCATCAAGGCATTCTTTGAATAGTCTATTTATTCAATTCCTAAAATTAAGAGTAGTTTTACTTGCGGATTATTTTTGAAAATGGTTCTAGAGATATATGTGAAACGAGTATTTAGGGAGTGTTTCACATGATACATATGAATGTTTATTTTTTCTAAAAAAAAAAATGAGTATGTTTCATAGATTAATGATGTTTGACATTTTTAATATTTAAAAAAAATACTGTAGCAGGTCTGTTCAAAATTTATATTTCAAAAGGGTTTTATGTAACTATCAAGATAAAATTAAGTTTTACGAGGAAATCTTACTAAAGGATAGTTAATTTGTAATCGATTTTCGAAAATTTTGTCACAAACTTTATTAGACTAGGTGAGAGTATATATATGCTTGTGCTTCGTACCAATCATTAATATAACAAAAGCTTCTTCCTGAATTCCTGGTAGTTAAAGATGTAGGTTATCCAGGTTCTATTTCAAGATTAATAAAATAATTGAGAGCTTATTAGGCCTATATTAGTTCGTCGTATTCCTGACAAAACGTTTGAAAACCTAGGTCTGGGTGTCATGTTAGTTGTTAATATAGCTCTCAAATCATGTGCTGGTATAAAATTACTAGAAAATAAATGTTTAGTATAATAATCTAGAATACCTAATAGAAATCTGTTATAATTTGATATGTAGGTGTCAATGCTTAGATGATATTTTGTTAACATCTCTTAAAAATATCAAGCTTAGCGAGCTTAATTTTTTGTTTTGGGTATTTTACATACTTTAAAAAAAATCATCAAATGGCTCAAATATTAAGTTATTCTACGTAATAAAGAAATTTTTACCACCAGAAATGTGTGTTAAAACGATCATAGATGAATATTAGCCTTAAACAAAAGCTCAACATGACTGCATCTTGACTTACGAGGTCAAAAATTAATTCCAATCCATTATTCCAAAAGTTTTTTTTTCAATAACTTTTATCAAGATAAATACTTTCACAGTTTTTTAAAATACACCTTCGAACCTTTTTAAGTGAATTAATAAAGTCGTTCCCAATCGTTAAGTGTTATTATTATTATTATAAGCACCGCGTCTTACTACCCGTTCGGTTTGTACGCACTTACGCTAATGTGTAATGGTAGGGTGATTGTGAGATGAAATGAAGGACCTACAGTTTAACGTAGAATCCGAACCACGGTGGAGGCCTGGAATTCCCCACATTCACAAGATGTCTTGTCAGAGGTGAACGAAGGGTTTGGTAATCAGATAAATCTGTGCCGGGACCGAGGATTGAACCCCGGCCGCCAGCACAGAAATCTGACACCTTACCCCTAGACCACCAGGTCACCTACAATCGTTAAGAACATCGTGTCTTCGAAAATAAACTAGTTAAATAAACCAACACTAATTTAATCAAATAAAAACATAGGTGTATAACCAGAAAAAAAATAATTGTAAGACGTGATGCTAAAAAAAATAAATACATTATACACATGACACAAATTAGCACACTTGACGTGGAATTTCATTATTTTAAAAAAAATCAACATTAATTTTAAGAGATTTGTAAACTCTTTGAAAACTTGTTTCTTCAGATAATATTCAACCCTGAGTTATTTGTACCTCAGACTTACTGGATATGAATCACTCTTATCCTATCTGCTTGTAATTAAGTTCTCACTCAATATTATAAATACTGAATCTAAAAACTATGTATATAAAGACTCTACAACTCTTATTGATGGGCATAAAGACTGAGGCATCTGTCTCTTCTGGTCAGGTTTGCTGGAGACTGAGAGATCGGATTCAAAATCCCGGTCATATCTACTGAATGTATTTTTCCTAATATGTTCCCCTCTCTCTCTCTCTCTCTGCTGATATAATTATTTTTATTTGGTTCTGAACGTGCACATCAAATACCTAAAAAAATGAGAAGTTTAAAATTCCTTGATAGTAGGTGGAAGGTTAAAAACTTACTGACCAGCCAAAAGAATTCATTTCCCGACTATATTATTTTCCTATTTTCCACTTTCGTATATTTATTGCAGTTTAAGATTGTTCTTAAATATTTAAGCTCATTAAACCCGTCAAATGATATGTTGCTCACAGTTATTTCTAAATTATCGTCCTCAATCTTTGCTCTCTGTGTGATCATATACTTAGTATTTTCAGCGTTCACTTCTAAACCATTTACCTTACTGGACTCTGATAATTTTTTTAAATTTCTTGCAACAGATTAATTTCTATTACCCAACAAAGTTTAATCATCGGCGTATACCAATAGCTGCATTGTAACCACATACCTTATAATATACTCGTAGTAATGTTTTGTAATCTGGCAGTATAGTTTTTATATTCATTGATTCTAATTGTTTTAAATCCGACTCTTTGGGCTTTCATCAATAAAAAAAGGATAGAATAGAAATCTATACTAAAAAAAACAAATCGCCAAAGTATGAAAGCGTTATTAGTGGGTTATGCTGATGGAGGAGGTGTTATTAGACATTGAGAACCCTCCATTAATGGCTCCAACAATATGATGCCACAGTTAAACTAGAGATGGACAGTGCCACGCCCCCTTCAGACGAAGGCAATACTACCAGTATCATCTCGCTGTCTGAGTGCAAGTACCGCTCAAGTCCATACTCGCATCGTAAAGGTAGTGTACACACAGACCAATAATTTAGTAGAGTCGCGTTTGGTAGGTAGTCTTAGTATTCAAAAGAAATAAAAACTCTTTTATTTACCTCAATATTGACAAATAATAAAATAATTTTATTTTCACAGTTTTATTGGTATTGATACGGTTTGTCAACTTATAAATGATGGTTACTGGACATGACTTTACGTATGAATACATTACAGTACTTCAAGTTATTTTTTGACTGCCAGATATATAGTACGATATTGATATAAAGATACTTTAAGAAACTTTATTAATAGTATTTTTTTCAATGAAGCATGACAAATTCAGACCAAATAGGTTTATGTATACATATATCAAAAATATTAAATTATTATTATTATTAGCACCGCGTCTTACTACCCGTTCGGGTTATACGCACTTATGGCTAATGTGTAATAGTGGGGTGATTGTGAGATGAAATGGAGGACCTACAGTTTAACGTGGAATCCGAATCACGGTGGAGGCCTGGCATTCCACACATTCACAAGTTGTGATTAATATATGTCTTATCAGAGGTGACGGAAGGGTTTGGCAATCAGATAAATCTGTGCCGGGACCGGGGATTTAACCCCAAAACGCCAGCACAGAAGTTTGACACCTTACCCCTAAACCACCAGGTCACCATTATCAGATAATTAATTTATTTACTTGCCCATTTAATCTGGAATGTAAGCTTCAATAATTGTAATTAACATGTTTATCCAAGCTTATTATGTTCATTGTACAGTAAAACCCTGTTTTCAACTGTAGGCTGGTTAAAAATGTATGAAGCTTTCATAGAAGCTTCCGTATTCTCCCCCTTAATCCGAGTTTTTGCTAATCTGAGCAAGTTTTGGTTACCAATGAGCTCGGTTAACCGAGTTAAGATACAAAATTTTAACTATATAATTTATCTATATGCAGAATTAAATAGAGGGCGTTTATTATCTTTACACTGAATAGACGGACACATATGGAAACTGGGATCCCCTCAGACACGGTTACCCCCCTCCCCCCTCCCCCACCACCACCACCACACAGCATGCTATTTATGACTAATTCCACCCCCACCACCCATAATCTCTGTATGAAAGGGGAACTTACTATGAAAAAACTACCTTATCTCTAACCATATACTTTTTATCCCTACCCTGTTTTTTAAAACATATTCTGATTAAAAGTTAGTAAAAGATTAGTAATTTTCTTGAAAATTTGGTGACAACCGATCTCACTGCTTGCGCGTGGAGCTATAATTCCAACTTCTAGATTCAGATACGCTAATACTGAGATAACTCTGCTAGTCTGTTCTTTTTTACAACTTTTATTAATCATTTAAAATTACTCTTAAAAAGCCAATGCATTTGATAAAGCAAACTTCTGTTAGTATCATTTTGTTTTCTAAATATTAATTCAATATAAACGTTTCTAAAATAATAATATTCTAGGTTTATATTTAATCCAATGAGTACATTATTTTAAATCTCGATAATTTTACGACCACTTTTAAAATCAGGAGTTAGTTAAAATTTACATTTACATGGTATGTATCTCTCATCGAATCACAAACAAAACATGCTGTAGAGAGATACATTATATATATCATTATGTACAGCCGGAAATTATCGAGTTGTAAAGACTTTACCAGAATGAATAATTCGGCGGAAATGCTCAAAATGATAATGGCAATTATATGATAACTTATTATTTACTGAAATGCAGTCGTAAGATTTAATAATCAAAGAGTAACCATTAATATTGTTTACAAATTTTCTTATATATTACAGTTTTTTTTTTTACAATAATCGTACGCTTAACGGCTTCAATGATATTTATGGACTAGAATTATCAAATACGAAAAGAGTTGATTTTTGATAGACTACATCAGCACTCACCTGAAGAAATGATACTACCTTCCGGTCAGAGCCGAAAGTGTATTTTATTAGCACTCCCCCCCCCCCTAGATCCCGTGAGGGTTATTTATACCTTTGTATACTAGCTACACTAATATTTTAGGGATAAAGAAGATTGAATTTTGTAGAGGAAGTGTACCTACATTTGTGTGGACGGAGATAATTTAGTAAAAACACCCTCAGTAGACCCAACTGGGAGTCAAAAGTGTCAGATACACTTCTACCAATATATTAACTGTAGAAAATATTAATTAAATGTATTAATGCACCCTTCTAGAGAAATCGTAACTTTTCAAGAATGCTTTGTTTTTGTCGGCTTCTGAAAAAAGGTAAATGGGCGCTTGTCGGCTTCGATATAAGTTAAAGACGAATGCCACGTCATGGTTTGCCAACTATTAGGCGACTGAAGCGCCTCCACTGACGGTTCCTGAAACTTTCACCCAGATGAAAGGTGCCGCGAAGGTGCGATATATCTCATATTTTCAGGGTCACAGGGGAACTCAAAAATAAGATTACGATACCAGAGGCTGGTTCATTTTGAATGGGAAGATTCTCATCTGATACCTTCTGCAGTGGTGGCTTCCCAGTCGCGCAAAAGAAAGGGAAGGCTGGGGTTTGAATATCAGCGGGTGGAATGTGTTTTTTTTAACAACGTGTATTAATATCCGTTACATTATATTAAGTACTAATTTCTCTAATGGTTTGAGGGATTTTGAAAGTTATATTTATAGGATGTATAAGTATAACCAAATCATTTGTGTGGAGGGAAAATGGAAAATCAATTTGAAAAGCACCCGCATTACATCCAACTGAGTTTATAACCTCGATCTCCATGCCATCGGTAGCCTAGTATACTGAGAGAGTAGCGCGTTAGAACATGCGGCAACCGAACTAGATATGATTTGATTGTGGTTTTGTAACTTCCGGTTCCCACGCTAATGCGCGTTTCTTTATCCTAAAATAACTCTTCTAATCCCTATAATTTATATTTAACCGTTGATAGCCCGTGTGTTTAAACGGGTTGATAAAAAAACGTTGAGTTTGACAAGGTTTTTCACCGTATACTTTATAAAATATGTTGTTTAAAGACAAACTTAATTTTGGCATTCCACAGCAGATATAACACACTAATAAATAACGTAACCGTTAGTTTTAAAGGATTATTCCTTTCTTTATCTTATGAAATCGACGCATCTTGAACAAAGTTATGGTCTGCACATATCCCTTATACATCGTTTTAGATTGTGTTTTCCAGGTATTCTAGCTGTGAAGAAGAGGGGGGTCTAGAGGGGGTGGGTACCGGGTGATAGTGCCATATTTTCATCAAGAAACCGCCTCTTTGTTCAATGCTAGCGATGTAAAAGCCATATTGTGTTCATCACCTTTTACTTTGTTTATTTTCCTCTCTCCTGTGTCTGGTTCTATTTATATGACTTTAAATTGTAACTAGAATATATGTTAACTTTTTTTAAAAGTTAAAAATAATTATATTAGGCCTACTTCTTAAACAGTTCTTGACAAATAAAATATAAACAATTATATTTTCCAAAACTTTTTCCCCATGGCAGTAAGAATAAATAACCTTCAAAAGTTTTAAGGAAAGTACTCAAATATAGTATTTTTTAACAGTTTCCACTGAAAATTTAACCTATTTTGAGAAATATGTCAACCTTCCCTCTGACATCAATATAAAAGCTGTTACGGGATCCCTCATAGATATTTTCTGTATGATCTTCAAACGTGTGAACGAAGTTTTTGAGTCGGTTCCTCCACATGGGATCTGATAAAGTTTAAAACACCGGCCTGCCAGAATGCGCACACCTTTCTTCCATCTATTCAAAAAGGTTGGTCACCACGGTGTAAGATGTACGACTCATGACCGCTTTAGTCTTGCACATACCTAGTGGGAACTGATAATGGCCGAGAAGATCTACCTCGATCATCCACGACTTCTACTGGTGGTGGTCGCACACTATTCGCCTGGACAGAAAATTCACCTCATTCAGTCGTAGACGCTCATCTGAGAGTAGATCATAGTCAGATTTAGTACGCCTCAAGTGTGGCGCTACACTAAATACAAGGCATTAAGTGTAGCACCACACTTGTTTAGGTGTACTCAATCTGACCATGAAACTTGGCCTTAAGATGCTTCAGCATAATTCAAGAGGAGTGTTCAATTCTCATCAAGTCCTCTTTCACAAATATGCGTCAATTAAATGTGTTAAACCGCGAATATATATATGAAGAGTAGGTCGTTAAGTTGTGGGTTAAGTCATAGTTTTATAATAACTAGTACCAATCAACTCCACTTAGGGGGCCGTATTTTACGCTTGAGACACACAACATGGATTTGCTCCAATGAGTGTAAAATTTGGTCAAATTCTGATTATATTGCAAAATATTGGTTGGATAGAGGGAAACCATCTTTTTGTATCAAGTTCCAAAATTAAATGCAATTTTTTTTTGTCACCACGTCTTTTTTAACTATTCGGACATAACTCATTTAATAAGACTAAAAGGGTAAGACAAAGAAAGGTACAATCTAGTAAAGATACACTTGATTTTTCATGGAGAATTAGTGGGAAACATTTAAGAAAATAACCCTCAACGCACCCAGCCGCGATTTTAGGTCACAATCTTCTTTCATCGGCTGACAAAAAATAAATGGACTTGACATTAAATAAACACGCGTGCCCACCGTTAAAAGCTTTAAAGTAAACCAAAAATCATCCCAAGTCGAGCAGGGGTGCGAAAATCCTCTGCAAAGAGTTATCAACCGACTTTTCACTAGTCCGGCGAGAAGTTATTTTGTACACGAACTGAATACATCCCGTCATAAAACACTGGGATATAAAGTAGTTCAAGGCGATATTACCGACACTTTATGGCTTCACCGGACCGATTACAGGTGGTATGAAAATGAAGTCTTGCCACGCTCCGTGTGTCGAGTGAAGATTAGAATCTCTAAGCTTAACAAACTACAAGGCAATAGCCCCCTCTTGGATCGGTTGCAGAGTAAGATACTGGTACGAAGAACAGTATTTTATATTTACAAATATTATTAAAACTCTGTTAAGAGCGTTCTGCATAGCAGGTCTAAATCAGCTCCCGACTCGCATCTGCGTTTGTATGAGCGCACGCGCAAGGTTTGGGAGTAAAAGGAAAAATAAAACACATACAATTTGCCAGAAATGTGTGCATTGCATTCGTATTTGAATGATAACTCGACATTTCTCGTGGTGACGATGTAGGACCGAGCGACAAAGTTTCTTATTGATAACTACAAAATGTCCCTATTATGACAGAATGAAGATTTGTGTACAGTGCTTATCAGTGAAGCCATTTTAAAATGGTTAAAAAACGGCCTTTTCAATGCAGTTTTTATCCAAATATAATGTAATATTTCAATAATGTTCAGTATTAGTATATTAAACTAAATCTTTATCTTCATTAATGTTTAAAATTATCCACGAGCAATAGTATTCGTGTAAATTTATGATTTCTAGTTGACTGTTTCACGGAGTTGATTGGTAAGTGATGCACGCTCTTAATATATTCATACGTCAAAGTCATGTGACCTGCAGCTGTCACATTTGCTTGATATTATCAATAACCCAATGACGTTAGCCCACAAGCGAGTTAATCCGACCAAGCGTCCACCATCTTTAGCGATGAAAGTGCTAACATTGGCGGATAGAGGGTCTCGTGTGGTCAACACAACGAATCCTCCAGCCATTAATCTTAGTTTTATAGACGGAAGTTTCTACTTATTTATTCAAGTTGCTTCTCATTTGTAACCACGTACCTGAGTTAACCCTTTTCCAGTCCCACTGCTTGACATAAAATTATGGAAACACCAGACATCGAACCCAGGAACTCTGGATCAGTAACCATTATCTGTAACCATTATACCTGTAAAATGATCATTATATAGTAAAATGTTTTCAGTGTTGAGCACAAAAAACGTGTATTTTCTTAACTGTTCTTCCTATTAAAATTGGACTATAGCTATTCGTCTGATTAAATGAGATGAGTTGTAATTTAACTTGAAGGAGGTAAAAAAGCGAAAATATAATACCTAGTTCTGAGAAGTCGTTTTGTAATAATAATAATAATAATAATACGAGAGTTTGTGGCATCATTATTTTATATAACTTGAATATTAACACTTGATATAGATTAGTGCAAAAACAAAAATAATAAGAATTTATTACCAAAGTTAAGGAAGGATGATATGAGCTAGAGCATATTTATTTTTATTGGACGCAACAAATAAAACATTACTTAGTTTATTGCGTTTAATTTGAGGTCTTATACATAGAAGTCTCTCACTCGGACATTCATAAGTTGTTGAATATTTGTCATGGGAATTCTGGATTATAATAAGAACACTCTCTCTCTCTCTCTCTCTCTCTCTCTCATCATTTATTGTGGTAAATATCTCTCATCAAGTTCCAAAATGACCATTAAAAATATTCAAAAAGTGTTGATATTAAGTTTTACGTTTCGTTTAGTTTTCTACACAAAGTATCTACCGAACTGAAGCAATATTTAATTTATTTTGTTCAAAAAATCTATTATTATTAAAACAGCAAATTTTCTTGCCTCTCGTTACATTCCATCCCAACTTAAGTCTTGCGTATTCTCTTAAACTTAATCCAAAATTAACATAAAATACAGATTATTACGACACCAAAACGTAAGAAGCGTAAAAATAATAATAATTACTACATTACAAAGAAATACAATACAACTCTAAATGGGTTTACCTAGGTACTTGAGAAATTTTTAATTTGTAGTTTTAATTTTATTGCGGACATGACGTCTTAAATCACGTGACCAGCAGTGCGGGTAGCTACCAAAACCAACAAGCCTAGAAATATTAAAACGTGTATGTATACAAAAGTAGAGTATGGAAGTGAATCGATTTATTTTTATCTCATATCAGGTTGACCTTGGTGGTCTTGGGGTAAAGTGATCGCTTCAGGACCCGTTGTCCGTGGGTTCAAATCGAACCGGGAATCAACGGACTTTTCGTGAGCGATAAAAATCTGTAGCATATCTTCCTTTGGAGGGAAAATGAAGCTGTCTGTCCCATGTCGACTATAGAAAGTAAGAAAATCCTGTAAAGTAGGTGAAAATACCGTTCCCGCCAAAATTGGTAAGAGCGTTTCCTCTCGCTCATAGAAATTATCGTGTACTGATAGAATAAGTCGGTTCAGAAAGTGCACATTAGTTAAAATCAAATAAATGAAAATGAAAAAAAAAAAAATTCATCCGACCACTTAATTCTCCTCCGGTCAGTTTGAGCTTGTATTAAATAAAATACCATATATTTTCAAAGTGTGTCTATTCCTTGTTACGCACAAGCCTTTTTTGAATTCTACTTTGAGCATCCTTTACTGTTCCAGTCCTTGCAAGATACAGTAGCCCCATGGCTTTTTTGTGCTGACTGACAGCTCACAGCTAACAGCTTTGAATAGCTACCAGACCAAATTATGTATCCCTACGCCAAACCATATGGTCTGCGAAAACATGTGTTTGGCAGCTGTCACTTCTGACAGTCAAAATTTAGGTATATACCTAAATGATGATTGTCAGAAGTCAGCTGTAAGCTGTGAGCTGTCAGTCAGCACCAAAGAAGTCATGGGGCCACTGTAGTTCATGACTAAGATGATGATAGCGATAATAATCATTATTATTATAATGATGTGCGTATAAACCGAACGGGTAGTAAGACGCGGTGCTAATAATAATATTATAATGATGATAATATAATAGTTACTCAGAAGTGGGTCAACAGCTGGCAATTTTCAGTATTGACACCAAAAAACGTCTCCCGCGGTGCGTCAATAAATCATTTAACAAAGGAGGAAGTGTTAACCTGAAGACATGGAACACAAAACCAATTAACAACCTCTGATTATCAACGAACAACATTTTCCGCGTCAACATGACGCGTGAATGGTTCGAACAATCGTCTGTTCTTAATCATATTGGTTTCTTTTTTTTAAGGGGGGAGTGGGCTTTAGAAAAACCTATGGCACAGTTTTTCGTATCTTATTTCAATTTACATTATTATTTAGTAGAATTTTTTTCCAAACTGAAAATAATTATACAAAATTTATAATGACACATAAGATACTTTTTACCTGATATTGTAGTAAAAATGTATTTAAACAATAATAAGTTTATCCCAAAAGGGCATAGATCTTTGGGTTAATGATATTAATTTAATTTGAATGACTATAGCTATCCCTATGCTTTGAATCAATATGCATAGGAGAACTGTTGTCATTCGAATGAGATATATGTTTTCGGTTAATAGCGAGATTTTTTTTTAGAAAGTTGGATTACTGAATGAAAAACACGGGTAAAGTCTATTAAGAGTTGAGCAAATGTCTGCTTAACTATAATAAGATTCTGGTAGGTAGTTAAGTTTAGATGATAAAACCATTTATTTAAATGGCAAATATTGATTATATTTTACTATATATTATTGTTATTTTATATCTATTAAAATATATATATCCCTAGATCATATGTATACATTTATGAAAGAGATTTTAGGTAGGTACTTTTTTAACTGTTAGATACTTTTCTTCTGGTCAGAATCCCACCACAGGTGAGTGACAGGGTTAATCCCTGTATAACAAAAGAGCTAACAAAACAGACAAATAACTATACAGCTAAATTATAATTTCGAAAAGAGGGTAACCCCCTTTTCTCTCCAAAATTATAGATTTGAAATTTCTGATTTAAAAAATGTTACCAAAAAAATCAGAGTGAGGCAATTGCTTTTAAAAAATGTTTTATCCCTTAATAAATAGATGTATGTTACTATCGATTAATTATAACCTTGTTAATAAATAAAAATAAATACTCTTAATAATATTACCTAGAGTAAAATGAATAAAACATTGCTACAGTGTTTTTCTATGTATAGTAATATCAACATTTCTTGTATCCATGTCATAATAAGAATGGAATTCGAACGTAAACCTTTTAAATGAAGAGTTTAAAAGTCCTCATCAAATTCCACAATGCTAATGACAAATATTCAAAAACTTTTTAGATGATGAGTAGAAAATTAAAATAATCGTATCTATTGAAGAATTATTGTTTATGTTGACCTATATATATATATATAATCTAGAAACCTGGATACTATCTTCAATTCCACCTTAAAGATAGCAAGGAAGCAGCAAGCATGCAAATTAAAATGTTGACAGGATGGGCGTTCGCGCGTGCAATCGCCCCAGGTCTTCCCTTTGTCTTCGATGGCAAAAACAAGCCTCAGTAAACCCTTTTATCCGTAAGAAGACCTACTTTGCCAGTTCAGACCGCCGCCAAATTCGATTGTCTTTAATACGGCTCTTTGGTTGGATTTTTATTGCCGTGTCTTTGAAGTTATTGATGAGGTGGCGTGGAAATGTCATGTATGAGGTCAACCTTTTGTGTTTTTTTGTTTTGTTTAGTAGGAACGCCTTGTCCTGTCTAGAGTCAGAAACCGCTACTCTCGAGAATGTGGAAGGGGGAGGGGCAGAGGGAGAAGACCGAAATGCTAATTTTCCTTTAGACACGTGGGGTGGTCAAACGTTTCGTTGGGCTAATTGTTTCGAGATAAATATATATGCAAGTTTATTTGTGGTCACCTAAATTGTGACCATTAATAGAAACAATTTTTACTTTATCATACAAAAAAAGAAAAAGAGAGAGACTATTGTAATCGTGAAATTGTTCATCGTCGAATTTATGATAATCTCGAATTTGTGCCTCCTAAATCAACCGGGATTTTAGATACAAGATAACGCCCGAACAAAAAAATTCATCGAAGTGCAGTTTTATGGATTCTTCAGCGGAAAAAAACGTAGTTGGGATAAATTTAGTACACTGGATATCATCTCTGAGGAAACTACCTAGCTCTATTGGAAAACAGCGTTTCCATTCTCTTGTTTTCGTTTAGTCAATCTTATCAAGGCCCTTGGGGCCCTGTCGAGTGCTAGTCTTAAACATAGTTTGTGGGATGGTGGGCGGGAGGGTGAAAGGCGTGGCGTGGCTTCACAACCGACTATAAAGTATCCTTCCGGCCCGACAAGAACAGATGGCTCACGGAAACTGTAGATGGCGCTAGTTACCAGACAGGTCTTGCAGAAAAAGCATACGTTTGTAAATATCCGTTTTCTCTAGAACGAGTGAAATGTTTATGTTAATATTTTCAACACCCCTTCTAAAATAATATATCGATGTATATTAATTGTTTAATTTTCTTATTTTTTGTAATGAAGCCAGCAGTTTTCTATTGAAAAATGTCAATTTTATTGATAATTTATCACTGTTAAAATTATAGATGGGGTGTGTATAAAAAAAAGTACTACTTAATCAACATACTTCTATTCTTGAACAAACCGTTTTCGAAAAGAAAAATGCAAAACAATAATAATTCTTGAAGATAACTGTTTCTTCCCATGGCTTTCCATCCCTACGCTAAATGAAAAAGGCCAATCGTCTTCAGTGTAAGACAAATTTCGCAACGCTGGTTAGTCGAGGATGCCAGTAGCTCCTTCTTACCCCAGAACACCACCTTCAGACATAACTGAGAGTGAGGGGATTTTGGCAACATTTAACCGAGAGAGAATGAAGATTAAGCTTTTTTCCATAAGACCTGCAGTTTTCTCATTTATTTTGTAGTTTTGTCATTTCAATATATACATATATTCAATTTTGTATAGTATTTAAAATCCGGTAATAAGATTTCACTGCTCTCACGTCTAGTTTTTCTATAGTAGAATACATAAAACTAAATGGTGATGAACCATCTAGTTTGAGTTGTATTACCAAAGCCAGGTTTGATACGGAGCCTTAGCTTGGAGCATGTGACCTATGGAAACAAGTCCAGAGTCTTCAGCTTCTAGATATAATCTTTAAGACTATTGGACATAGATTAAAACTTTATTAACAAATCATCGAACGTAAACACAAGATGTTTGATGAATGAGTAATTTATACTGAAATCATCGGCCCCTTTTTATAAATGAATCAAAAACAAATTTGGTCAAAGTAAAGCTGGAAACTAGTACTTCCCTTTACTATAATTTTTTTTTATCACAGAAACTTACTACCCGTTTGGATTAAGCGTATATTTTTTCTAGCTATGCTAATGTGTTTGGGATGTTTAAAGTTGAATTTAGAGTCATGTACCCGCATTTGCGTGGAAGGAAGGTAATTTTTTTTTTAGGAATTACCCCCCTCATTACACCTATCTGCGATTCAAACCACTATTTCGGCAACCCAGTCTGATGCGAGCGTGACATACTAGATCACGCTATCACCAATGCGGGCCCGTCCCCATGTTTTTTAAATCAATTCGGCGTGATCTCTTACCTTTACCCGGGTAACCTAGGGTGCGGTGAAACAAGTAAATGGCGCACAGCACGAATATTAATTAGAAATCAATAATTAATAGCCATGCACCTCATCCAACAATGCTCTGTTATTGTTTAACATAAAACTGTTATGGCTTACATATGACGTGATGACTATTTCTCAGCATGAACACTTATTCATGTCTTGCGATGCGTGGGTTCTCTTCTGTGTGAGTCTTAACTAGTTCTGTCATTTGATCAGTTTTATGAGGCCAGGGATTAATTGCTTCCTAAACTATATTTTCAAATTATTACGACCCCGCTGTGATTGTGAACGCTAGACCGTGTTTTTTTTTAAATATATTTTTTTATTATATTATGTTCGAATCCATCATAGTGACCCCGAACGTGGTTTTGCACGTTTTACTGTTGTTATATTGGATATTAGAGGCTTCACGTCAGAGTAAGTGCTTAGCTTCTCACTGAGCTGGTAATTGATTTCTCTAGTGGACACAATAACGCCCAAGATTTTTTTATTTGCACCGTATGGGGGACTCGTCCGGGCTATACGCCTGTGGACTAGTTACTCTATTGTGTTAGGGATGTGGAAGTTCGAGTTTAAAGGACTGTTTACCCGCATTTTCGGGGAGGGAAAGAGGAGAACTTAGGAAATAATGTATTATTATTTAGAACCGCGTCTTATTACCCATTCGGGTTATTCGCTTTAAGTACTAATTACACTAATGGATTAGGAATTGGAGAGGTTGAATTAGAGGAAGTGAACCCGCATTTGCGTGGAAGGAGAGTGGAAAACTATTTAGGAAAAATCTCCCCCGGTTCACCCGACTGAGATTCGAACCTCGATCTCCCCGTCCTCAGTAGTCGAGCTCAACACGACTAGCGCGTTAGCCAACTACGCCACCGAGGCGTGCTTAAGAAAAGACACCCACAGTACACCCTACCGGGATTGGACCCCGATTTCCTCACCATCAGTAGACTATAATTCTGAGAGAGTGATGCCTTAGACCATGTGGTCACCGAAGCGGCTCTCTCATGCCGTTTTATCTGACAGTAAGGTATAGGGGGAAACCACACAACAGTGAGAATTTTTCATCCCTTATTGATAATTGAAGGTGGAATTCTTTGTACGGGTCTGAATTATCTAAAACGTACAAACGTTAAGTGAAATAATAAATATATGGAAATAATTTCCCAACTGACGTCTTTTTAGAACATAATATTTAGCGATATAAAGAGATTTTAAAGGTAGCGCCACTAACAGTTCTTGATTTACAGGAGGGTTCAGGGGACTTAATAACCCAACAAGGTGACCTGGCGGTCTAGGGATAAGGTGTCAGACTTCTGTGCTGGCGGCCGGGGTTCAATCCTCGGTCCCGGCACAGATTTATCTGATTACCAAACCCTTCCTTCACCTCTGACAAGACATCTTGTGAATGTGAGGAATGCCAGGCCTCCACCGTGGTTCGGATTCCACGTTAAACTGTAGGTCCTTCATTTCATCTCACAATCACCCTACCATTACACATTAGCGTAAGTACGTATAACCCGAATGGGTAGTAAGACGCGGTGCTAATAATAATAATAATAATAATAATAAAAAATAATAATAACCCGTCAAGGCAAAATCAGAGGGGTGGCAATTTTGGTAAAAAAAAATCTATTGATATTGATAGAGGAACATTATAATATATTCTTTACTCTACAAAACAATATTTTTTATATATAAACACGTACTCCACCTTCCGAGAAGTGTTTGTAAATCCCGTGGTTGGAGCCTGGATGTCTGTGTCCCCCTGCTGTCATACAAGATAATCTCCCCCATCCCTCCCGCTTTGTTTTGACTGTGAGAATGGGTGTCTGAAGGGTTTTTTGATTTGGGGATATTGGAGGGGGAGGGGGGTTTAACCCATAGGTGGAAAAAATATAAATCTGCCACTTACAACTTTGGGCATTACAAGGTTGAAGATAAATTAGATCTGTGTGTACGCCAACAACAACTACAACCAAAAAAGGTTGAATACCTTGACTCTAGGAGATGTGGGTTCGATCCCTTACTATAGAATTAAGGTGGCGTCCGAGGGAATGCGAGAAAAAGCCAGTATTTTTGTAGTTTTATGGCAAAACATTTTTTTGGCTAAAATAAAAAAAATATTGCTCCAGTACAACCAGAGTTTAATTTTCTTCACATGGTGATATCAACATTTCTTGAATATATGTCAAGAGTGTTCTGGAATTTAATGAAAAACTTTCTCTCCATTTAAAAATATTGTTAGATAATACCACCATGCTCATGAGAGATATTCAGGAACTGTTAATATTAACATGTGAATAAAATTAAACTATATGTTTCTATTGTAGTAATATGGTACTTATTTTGACCAAAAAA
Source organism: Timema douglasi (assembly GCA_901482245.1). Classification (NCBI taxonomy): domain Eukaryota; kingdom Metazoa; phylum Arthropoda; class Insecta; order Phasmatodea; family Timematidae; genus Timema; species Timema douglasi. The sequence goes on along the minus strand of CABEEJ010000688.1, from coordinate 154,882 downwards.
AATTTGCCATAAAAACTGTAAAAACACTGATCTTTTCTCGCGTCCCCTACCATCCCACCTCAAGATTGTGCATTAGAAGCAGGATTCGAGTAATTTTTTTGAACAAAAATGGATCCCAGATGCAAACAACACACAGCCCCGAAGACATGTATACAAACAAATTGTGTGTCCCAAAATCTCTCGACTTGTATCCCAACTGTAGCCCACTGGTCACAATTTGTTCCGTCCGCCTTGTTGGGATAAATGGGCTTGTCGGTTGACCTCCGACCAGGCCCCGCGGGTATCTGTTTGCTGATCAGGACCTTGACACAGTCCCCCCACCCCTCCTCCCGCCTCACCATACATCTGTCAGGATCTCCCGCGCATGCGTCTCAAATTTCTTGGCCTCAATCATTGTAATTACACGGTAACTACTTCATGTACCCATGTGCGGTAGTGTCGGCTGATTGGGAAGGGGAGAATATTGGGGGGGTACGGGATAGCAAACGTCACGCGAATATTTTGTTTATTTCAATTTTATAATTGATATACAAAAAGTAGGACAATGTTTTACGGAGAAGAACTTTCATAAAAATAAAATATGAAAATATTGCCACGCAATATTTATTTGTATAAGTAAACAGTATAGATTACGTTTATTCCCTACAACATTAATATAAAAAAAAACTTGTAATTTATATATTGTCGTCACATGACAATATATAAATAGTATTAATACCTACATTACATATTATCAAGTAAGTTTAAGGTACTATGCTTTAGATCAGTGCTTCTCAAACTATGATACGCGTACCACTAGGCGCTAGTATTATTATTATTATTATTATTAGCACCGCGTCTTGCTACCCATTCGGGTTATACGCACTTACGCTAATGTGTAATGGTAGCGTGATTGTGAGACGAAATGAAGGACCTACAGTTTAACGTGGAATCCGAACCACGGTGGAGGCCTGGCATTCCTCACATTCACAAGATGTCTTGTCAGAGGTGAAGGAAGGGTTTGGTAATCAGATAAATCTTTGCCGGGACCGAGGATTGAACCCCGGACCCCCAGCATAGAAGTCTGACACCTTACCCCTAGACCACCAGGTCACCCTTAGGCGCTAGTAGCTTACTACCGAGTAGTAATGTAATAATGTTATAATTTATGAGGATAGTTATTTTTAGCACCACGTCTTACTACCCGTTTGGGTTGTACGTTTGTGTACTAACTACGCTAATGGTTTTACGTATCAGGAATGTTATATTTATAGGATCTACCCGCATTTGCATGAGGGAAGAGTGAAAACCCTATTTTGAAGAACCACCCTCAGTACACGTGACCATTATACGAACCCTCAATGTTCCCATCATCGGCAGTCTAATATACCACGAAATTAGTGCGTTAGACCACGCGGCCACCAAAGCGGGTTTGACGATAGTTAATGCAGATTTTGACGTGATGTCATGGGCTTTAAATTCCTTTCTTTTCCTCTATCGTGATTTTGTTTTGTTTGCTACTAAAGCATTATCACCAATTTTGGAACGGCCACTGACATTTTAGAGCTGAAATTGATACGTACGTTCTTGGCCCAATATGGAAGTAACCAGCTAAAAGTTTTGGAAACCCAGCTTCGTATGATAATCAACCAATTCTGACAGAATCTGGTTTGAAACACAATTAATTTTAAATTTAGTAGTTACGTGTTTCAAAAAGATCAATGTGCGAGTGTTTTAAGTGTCATAAAATGCGTGGTTCTTAACGATTATAGCCTCACATGTGTGTTAAGGACCTGCAAAAACTACAAATAAAATATAAATTGAAATATGTTTTGCTGTAGTTTCTTGCATTCAGGCTCTAGTCTGGAGTGTCATGGCTTGCACCAACCAAAGTATTCAAAGGCTCAAGAGAAAACGTGCAAAGTGTTTCTTAATTTCAATGTTACCAATAGGTTCCGCGCACTGGTGGTCTAGTTGTACTACAGTAGCCCCATGGCTTCTTTGGTGCTGACTGTCAGCACACAGTTAACTTCTTACAGTCTTCATTTAGGTATATACATCACTTTTGACTGTAAGAAGTGACAGCTGCTAAACACATGTTTTTGCAGATCATCTGGTTCGGCGTAGAGATACATAATTTGTTCTGGTAACTTTTCAAAACCGTCAGCTGAGAGCTGTCAGTCAGCACCAAAGAAGCCATGGGGCTACTGTAAGTTGAATGAATAGAAACAAAATTTAGTATAAATAATGACTACATTTTGGTTTATTGACCAAGAAACACACAAATCTTTCTAATATCTTTCTCTCACATTTTAATAATAATAATAATAAATTTAATAGTCC
>CABEEJ010000688.1:117267-147794 GCA_901482245.1 Timema douglasi | reverse complement strand
TCTAGTATATATATATATATATATTATTTGCACTACTTACATGTGAATATACGATATTTGTAATTAAAAACGTCACCATCATGTGAGTATGGTGGTCTCAACTCGCCCTGTTTGGCATTTGACAAGTTAACGGTGTTCGAGAGAAACTTTCCTCTCCACCAACACCCATCATCGCCCTCCTTTGTCTACCAGCTGACAAATTAATCGTCATCTCCCCTCACCCCAGGTCATTTTTATGCAAGTCCCAGAGATTTGATGGAGTCGCTTCCTACTTTCCAACTGTCAGCATTGTCGTAAAGAATGAATGGTTCTGATAGTTGCGGTCGAATGGGGGGAAGATGGGTCAGGACCTTGTTCGTTGAAAGTATATTAGAAGATCCTCACTGAGACAAATAACCTCTTTAGAACATGTTTGGGAAGCTTGATTTCTGGTGAAAGTTTGTAATAAAGTTGCCAGGGAAAAAAAGTTCATTGTCAGCATTCAGAGAGATTGTCGATGAATGTTCATCTGGTTTATCGTGGAAGGTGACAGTCTTACCTTTACGGATCCATCTAAGACAATATATAATGAACTATCCCATAAATTAATTCGTAAAGACAGTTTTCAAACTTTCAGGGTAAAGAGATTGTAGATATTCGTGAATATGTTAAGAGGTACCATTAAAATTAATGCCTATAAGGTATAGGATTTTCATGTAATATACGGCAAGGATCCTCAACATAACTTAACCTATCAAAGATCTTAAGAACAATCAGAGACTTGCCCCTCGATCTAGTTTTCAGTGCCCCTACCTACTGATCTAAAAATCCCGTGCTCGATTTCCCAGTACTATATATATATTTTCCCCAAAAGGGGAATTGTTCTTCTGGTAACCATAATCTTGTTGATTAGGCTTAATTCAGGTTTAAGATTCCTACTGGTTCCACACCTTCATAATCACTATCATTACCTCATCTAATTGCGGGTACTACGGTGTAGTAAAGCTCCAAGGTATACCACGGGCAACTCCCCCCTCCCCCACCCCCGAAGAGAGTCTAAAAGTCTACATATACGCTGATCTAATTAAATACTGCAGCTATGCCATACACTTGGGTAGAAAAAAAATCAGGAACATTTTATTTCATGAAAGTTCTGTTGAAAATTTTAAGTAATCCTTTTTTTTCCCCCTTGCTCCATAAAATATCCGCACACTCGTAAGTGATACATTTCACCTTAGCCTTCGTCATAGATACTTTTTTCTAACCATCCCTCAACCGAGATAACTAGATTTATCAATATTTTTATAACGAAATCATGAAATTAAATAAGAGCCGATTAAATTATCTGGGAATATAAAAATAGGTTAAGCTTTTGGTTTTGCATGCTCTTTTCAATGCACCTCTACTTCTTATAAGTGTTAATTGACTTGGAAAAATCGCACTAACAAAATGTATATTTGAGCTACCTCTCAAAGAATACATTTAAAGGTTTGATGAAAGGGAATGCGTGTTAAGGTTATTGTGTTGACAGTTTTTACGACAAAAAAAAATGCTTTATTAGATACATTTAGTTTAATTATCTTAATATATTAATCTCAAGAGTTTCACCAGAAACTTTTTAAACTAAGAGAAAAATTCGTGTTCAGATCATGCAATATCAATCAGAGATATTAAAAAATGTTTGAGATTAATGTGTTTCAAATCAAACTAAATGTATCTACTAAAACAACATTTAATTTAGTTTTGACAAATAAAATAATATATTTTTGGAGGAAAAAAAAGACTAACTCATTTTCCCTTCCATCTCACCTTAATACTGAATTAATGAGACCAAGGGTGGTTTTTTATCACCGGGTCTTACCACCCGTTCGGGTTATACGCCTATATACTAGTTACACTAATGTGTTATGGATTAGGAAGGTTTAAATGATAGTAAGTGCACCTATATTTGCATGTAAGAGGAGTGAAAAACCTTTTGAGGAACCCACCCTCAGTACACCCGACCGGGATCGATCCCCGACCTCCCCGCCTCCTGCACTTTAGTCCAACACGAGAGTAGCGCGTTATACCATATAGCCACCGAAGCGGGTTTTAGATTAGACCAACTTTTGATGGTAAACACGTGAACCCACTTCAGTGGGCGAATGGACTAAGGCGTCACTAGTTTTAGACTGGCCTGCTAATGACGGGTACATCGTAGTTCGAATACCGGTCTGGTCTAGTAAGGGTGGTTTTTCCTAAATGGTTTTTTACTCTACTGCCACGAAAATCCGTGTAGATTACCTCTAAAATGCTTCCTTCCTAATCCCCCACTTACCTCATTTGAGTAATTATCAAATATGCTTATAATTTGAACAGGTGGTCAAACACGGAGATAAATAAAACGGGAAGTTCAAGAGTCGTAAATCTCAAGGTAAAGTATAAAAAAAACTAATTTTATTTGGAAGAACAGATGAGAAAATTCAAACATATTTCTTTGCATCCAACATCGATAACATTTTACTATTATTTGTTTTATTTTATAGGTATTGATAATATCTATCAAAAGTGACAGCTGACGTTAGCGTGACTTGATGTATCGATATATAAAAATTGTTTTAGTAACTTTAGTAACTACCAAATACTGTTCTTCCTACCAAAATCATGGTATATACTAAGTGTATAAGTGAACACACACACACATTTAAAAGAAATATATTTCAGGAAACACAAAATAACTTAATATTTTGATATTATTACGGAAATAAGAAACAAATATTTCGGCTTAAGTGATTCAACGATTTAAAAAATAAATCCTCATTGTTCCTTCTAATTTAACCAAACTAATAAAGTTGATAGTAATGCGATTTTCTTGGCTTTTGATAACAATTTTAGTATCCATTTCGGTGGCCGCATGGTCTAATTGGTCACTATTTTAGTATAGTAGACCGCAGAGGACGGGGGGATCGAGGTTCCTATCTCAGTCTGATGTACAGAGGATTTTTCTTTTTCCAAAATTGTTTTCAATTTTCACTCCACGCAAACGCGTGTATACTTCCTTTAAATATAATCTTCCTCATACCCAAAACCATTAACGTAATTAGTTCATAAGCCTATAACCCATACGGGTAATAAGACACGGTGCTAAAAAAATAATTAGTCATATTTTGTCTGACCAACCACTTTTAGAAAACCGGTTAGACTGCGGGTTGGAACGTATTCTGGTATTCATGTGTAAATAATGATTCGGAATTAGCTCTGAGTGTTGAACCACCGCTTAATTGACTGTAAACAGCATTATTAATAATTATTAAATGTTTGTGTCAAATTTATAATATTTTTAAATGAGTGTCTTTATTATAAATAAACTGGGCAGACTGTACTGCTTGGGCCATTCATAGTTCAAACCACTTCTCAATACTACATGGTTCTTAGAATGTATAAAGGTGTTAAAGTAATTAGTGTATGATATAATCTTCTTTTGTTTGTTTACTTCAGAATAATGAGTCGGTATGCCATTTTAACTATGTTACTTTTACTTAATTAGCACTTGGGAAAGTTACCTTTCGCTTCGTTTCCAAACCTTCTTCGTATTGTGAAGAGAAGACGACCATAAACGTTGCTAATTAGAAAGAAAAAAAAGAAAATAACATCGTTAAACGCCACGGGATATAGAACACGGAACCATTTCAAATGTTTACAATCTATTCACTTATGCTATTATTTTATTTTTTTGCCTATTCTTTCTTTTAAGTTAAAAACAAATTTACTTTATGACCTACGTTTTATTGCTTGTCTGCCTTTATTTAAGGTGGGGTTTTCTCTTTTACATGTCAGACAATTTTAGTGTTATACTTTTAATCCTAACAATGATACTAAAACATGCTTCAGTTGCCACATGGTTTAAGGCGTTATTTTCGCAATAGAGCTGATGACAGAAAGGTCGAGGTTCGAACCCTGATAAAGTGTATTGAAGGTGGGAGTTTTTTTTTTTACCAAAATGGTTTTACACTTTACCTCCACGCAAATGCGGGTACATTCTTGTAAATTCATCCTTCCTCATCCCTAAATCATTAGTGTAATTAGTGCATATGCGTATAACCTGAACAGGTAGTAAGAACCTGTGCTAAATGATTGGTTTTTCTTTTTGTCCACGAAAATTTTAATATTGACTAAGCACACAATCATTGTTATCACTATCATGTGTCCTTTATTTCTACATGTCCATTGCCCTGTCCCAGTTTACTCCTTCGGTATGTCCCGAATCTTCATCTTGTCTGAGGTCATCAATCAGTTGCATTCATTGTCTTCCTGTTCTCCTTTTATTTTGTCTTCTACGTCACTCAATAAGTCATTTATTCACATAGTATGTTGTTACCGTCTGTCCGGAACACTCGTACTATTGTTGGAGGATCTCGGCGAAATCCCAGTCGATAGGAGCTGGCGGTGAGCGCGTAGGTGCTGGCACCCGTGACTGGGGTTGCGTGTTGCAGGCATACTCCGGTCGGGGACCAATTAGGGGAGGAGGGAGTTGTCAGAGGAGGTATAGCTAACAATGGAAGGAGCGGGGTTAAGTATTGTTCATATACACCCCTCTAATTACTCACTATGTCAAAAACCATTACTAATTTACAGCCTCTATTAATTAATCCAAAGAAGGCGGGATTATTAAAATAAGTATTGCTAAATCGATCGTTCTCTTTCACAGAGAAATGCTACATAAAATAGAACTTTCTATTAATATTTACTAAAGAAATAAACAATACTTTTGAAAAATGACGAAAGCATCAAAGGAGAAGTTTACCCTTAAATGCTTGTTAACGGTTCTCCTCTTTTCAACAAACAACCAAATTAATAAGGCAGCCATTCCGAAAATTATTTTCCTCTCATAAATCTCAACTTAAAATGGGATGTCTAACATAATTACTGTAGTTAAAACAAAAGTCCATATTTTTTTCTCTGCGATGAAAAGATACCAATTTCGCCAAACTTGCTGATACATAAAAAAGAATTCGTGATTTATACCTATAATTAACTAATACTATGAATATATTTGTATATTTAAAAGAATTTATTTTATTAGGGTTGAAAGTAATTCCGCCTTTATTTGTATACATTATTTTTAGATTTTATTTTTTACCATTAAGGAAAAATGTTTGGATTGTATCCATTGTATAATAATTCAAATACATATATTATGATAATTTTATTCCTGTGCCAGTTCAGGTTATCCATTACTTTAACTATCTAGCATAAGGTGACAGGATAAAGAAGATTCAAGTTCTTGAAAATATACCAACACTTGTCATACACGAAACTAGATAGGGGGGCAGGACGAAACACTTTTTGAATTAGAAAGTAAATATATTTAACAACAAATTAATAATATGGAGTTAATTATAAAAGCCATATAAAAATACTTAGATCATCATGGGTTTAATGCCATAATAATTAAAAGATCCAAATCTTATATTTTCTTTTAAATCACGAATCCAAATTCGAATCCTCGATTTTTTTTAAATATATACAATTTTAGTAAAAGTTAAAATATTTAATAGTGAATTTAAAGAAAAAAGTTTAAGACTTACTACCATTGACAAACTATATTTGGGTTGGTCATGTCTATTACGTCCTAAACAACAAAGACAACACTTTTTTTTAGTAAGTTTATTATATTAAGGTGCGGCAGAAGGGAGTGCGAGTATTTTACAGTTCTTATAGCATTGTATTTCTTTGGCAAAAATAAATACAATATTTATCCAGTAGCAACATATAGTTTAGTTTTCTGCACATGCTAATATCAACAGATCTTGAATATCTGTCAAGGGTGTCCTGGGATTTTGCTCCCTTCGGCCGCACCCTAATACAATTTTGTTATTTTTGTGAATCTGTTACCTCCCAATTCCTTTAACTAATTAATTAAAATTGTTATTTGAAGCCAAGGTCTTTATAATCATTTTGAGTTAATTTTGAGTTAATTTATCATGAGGTTAATGGCATTTGTTTTGAAGAAAAGAAAAAGCCCCAGTCAATTATCCAAGAGTTAATTAAGGTTTGTGTTGTAACCACTTTTCTTCTTTTTGGCCTAAAATGTAATTTTCTTATAAAAACTACAAAAATATTTACCTTAACTCCTCTTACCTTTCATCCAACCATAACAAAATATTTAAAGTAGCTTCTTGATACTTTTTTTTAAAGTCAGACACCAACCTTCGTGGAGCAATTACATTATTTATTTATCAAGTATAAAAAAGTGAGTAGTCATTTTGTGTATAATATTGATCAATGCTTATAAATTAGATTTAATCAAAATCTTCAGGGCCCATTTTGAGAATATGGATTTTTTTTCTCTTTTTGCCCATCAGTAAACTAACCTTAATTTAAGGGTTAGATATCCAATTCCAAAAATCCCTTGGGACAACCCTATAAAAACCCTAGATACAAAGTTTTAGCCCAATCGGTAAAATAGTTCAGGCTCTAGTTGGAGATACAGGCAGACGGACGGAAATTCAAAAATAACTCTTTTGGATTCGGGGGGTCATGAAACGTTTAAATTCATCAAAATCTTGAGTTCAATTTATTTGACGACCACAATATTTTCTTTACCTGTAAGATGGCGAGAAAGTAATAAACGAAATAATAATGCTGCAGAAATTTTAAGAAAACTAAAATAAAAACACCCAAATTTACCGTTTTTTGCAGTCGTAACTAATTATCCCGACACTAATCTTATTAGGCGAGACCCTCGTGTTTCTTTAACGTAAAGTGTTCTCTTCCCCGCCCCTAAGCACGAAAGGCTCATTAATGAGCCAACAAATCGACCATTTTAATCGGACTACCAACCGTTTAATCGAGTCGTGATACCTTAGGTAGAGAAAACAAAACACCTTCCCACCCACCTTGGTCCGTAAACTAGGCAGTTTTTCGAGAGTTATTATCTTCTGGTCGCTGAACTAAGGTGGCTTTGATGAATATATGAATCGTTAGGTATTTTTCCGTTTCAATCCGTCAAGTTGGATGAATGTACAATTTATGAATTTAGGCATGTTTGGGTAAACATTTTATATTGTGAGCGGCGAGTGACGTAACGAATGTTACAAGGATTGTTATGATGAATCAATAAACAAATAAACTAGAAGCGATGACTCAAAAAGGAGGTGCCAAAGTTCCACAGCGAGAAACCAGGTGCGGTGGCCCGGTTTAAATGGGAGGATTTGGAGCCCCTCGTGGCTGACTGCAGAAGATCGTAAGCTGGGAAGTCAGGTGGGCTAATTCGTCGAGTTCACCAAGTACCAGTTGGGGCTGCCACTCGAGTCCAGGGAACCAGGTTCGATGATCATGCAGGGATCGCCTAGCAGTCAGACAGACCATCAGGAAACCTCATAACACCTCGTTTGGTCACTCGCTTGTTTATATTCACTAAGTTCTTCATTTTAACTTCACTTTTAACATCACATTTGTTATAGTATAGTAGTATTAATAAACCTTTTATAAGCCAAGTTTAACGTCAATCACGAACCCANCCCCCCTTATCCTCGGCCAAAGACATCTTGACAGATCTCCAGGCCCACATAGATTAAACATAGTGAAACTGGTGGTGTGAGGGAGGGGGTGAGAGTTGACAACAATATAAATCTAATATCAGACATCATACTCTTGTTTAATTATTCCTATTAACAAACCAGCTTTTAAACACTCATAAAAGCTTTTAAATCGTTTAATTATATTTATACTCGTACTTTAACAAAGCGCAGAATATAAACGGATAGATGATGTTTTGTTTACAAATATAATGAAAATATATTAAAAATGAATAATATAAATGAAAATTTAAATGTACAGTTAATAGAATATGTATTGACTGTTTTATCTCATGTATTTCTGCAAGTAGATTGGAATGTTACATCTATACTTATTATTTGCAATGGCATATATTGTGGCATATATTACCAGCCACTAACAGGGCTAGGCAACCGGGTGGTGCGTCTGACTAACTCATAAAATTTGTACGAAAACTCGTTTAATATAATACAGGTCGGCCCACGGAAAAGTAGCCCGCCTCCTACATCCAGCAGGAGCCTCACTCTTAACTGGAGGAGGTCAATCCCCTTCCACCCTTATTGTGACATGAAGAATGAGCAAGTGAACTGCTTGCATAAAGCTTTATTTACTCATTCATGTCACAATATGGGTGAAAGGGGATTGACCTCCTCCGATTCAGAGAGAGGCGCCTGATTGATATAGGAGGCGGGCTACTTTTCCGTGGGCCACCCTGTATAATATGCATTACTTTCATTGGTACTAAACTTACTCTCTCTCTGACGTTTGTTTGCATACTTAAAATGTATACTTTTCATCCTGGGTTGGATAGTCTTCTTCAAAGACTGACTTAAGCCTTTTATTACAGTTACACTGTTGGTATAACAACCTTGATTGCATATTCGTGCAAATTCCCGCCTACCTTTGCAAACAATTGGTGTGTTTGTGTTAGCTGAAGATGCATCATTCTTATTTTGTATTTTACTGATAAATAACGCAATGATGATTGAGTGGTACTGGGTGCTAGCATCGAATCTCACTTGGGTCATCAGCCTTATGTTATATAATAGTATAGATGTCACACTGAATCAAGGTGTACAGTAAACCTGGCAGGGGGCAGACCAATGGTCGGTGTTAGATTTTATTTATTCGGGGTATTTAAGGTACACTTTCTGAGCCGACTGATGATATCAGCACACAATAATTTCTATGAACAAGCACGAAGAGACCTACCAATTTTGCTGGGAAAGGTATTCTCACATACCTTCCAGGGCCACAATATATTATTATTATTATTATTAGCACCGCGTCTTACTACCCGTTCGGGTTATACGCACCTACGCTAATGTGTAATGGTAGGGTGATTTTGTGAGATTAAATGGAGGACCTACAGTTTAACGTGGAATCCGAACCACGGTGGAGGCCTGGCATTCCCCACATTCACAAGATGTCGCCACAATATACATGGGACTGACGGCTTTTCTTTCCCTCTGAAGGAAGTTGTTCTATCGCTAAATAAAAATCCGTTGACACCAGCTAGGTTTGAACCCATAAACACCGGATCCTGACGCGAGTACTTTATCTCAAGACCACCGATGGTGACTCAATGTTAAACAATCACTAAAAGCATAGTGATGAAATGGTACATCGCGTCATCGAAGTGATGGATGGTGATTATTATGACGAAAACGCGTATCGATACGTCGACAAAGGCGTTATTCGCATCCAATCTAGTTTGCCAGTAAGGGGAAAGTGGAGTTCGAATACCAGCTGGATATGCTTTAATTTTTGTGCTAGATTTTCTTTAACTTTTCCTACGCGAAAATTCTGGTAAATTTCCTTTGAATTCTATCATTATAATATTTAAAACCCATTATAGTATATATGCAGATAGTGAGTAGGGGTAGAACGCGCGGAGTAAGGGGGAAAAGAGGTTGTTTCCACCACGTCTCACTAGCCATCTCAACCATACCAATCTAGTAGGGTAAATAAGAGGAAGGTGGAATGTGGAGGATATACACTCGCATTTTCACGGAGTAAAAATGGTAAACCATTTAAGAAAACCCAACCTAATTACATCCAACGGGGATTATAACCCCAACATCCCCGTCACTGACAAATCAGACTATATCAACCTGATATCTAGTTTGCCTGTTCACCGATGCATGTAGAAGAATAAAAAAAAGGCAAGAAAATTCATGTTTATAAGTCAAGTCGTCATGTTCTCTCTAAATCATAGCTCACGCATCCTGTTAGTCTGGTGGGCGCCCCAGAGGAATTGCCCCCTAGATGTAGACAAGCCGCAGATCGCAACTGGACCGACATAACATCTTCCGGGATCGGTTGTCTGGTGCAGGTTTGCTGTCGTAACAAGGTCAAGGTCAGAAGTTACAGGGCGCACCAAACAGAAAACATTTATTCGTGTATATTTAGTTAATATCCTTCCTCAACATTGTGTTTGATCCCGCTCCGGTGGCCGCATGGTCTAAAGTGCCACACACTGTCGATGACAGGGAGATCAAGGTTCGAGTCTCAGTCGGGTGTGCTGAGGGTGGATTTCCCAAAATGGTTTTCCCCTTTCACTCCACGCGAACGTGTAATGCAATCTTCATGATCCGTAACACCATTAGCGTAATTAGTGTATAAGCGTATAACCCGAACGGGTAGTAAGACGCAGTGCTAAATATTATTATTATAATTTGATGCCCGTCGCCAGTAACAGAGCCATCCTGACAAATGAGCTAATCATTATTACTAATAGCTATCAAAAAGACAGTTTAACTCACATGACTTGACATATAAATAATAGTAAAACTAGTAACATTTATAGCTATCAGAAACATTCCGACCATGAAAATTGGTCTATTTAATATTACACTAACCATGTATCACTTTTGCTGGCACTATAATCCATTGTATAACAAAGGTCGTTTTGTTTTTAGGTTTGCAAGTATTGCACTTATATAATCGTGTGTGCATATATACGCAACATTTTATCTTCCATTATTATAGCAATATACGCATGTGACGTAGACTCGTAGAACATTCTAATAAAACAATGTATTAGAAAGCTTGAACGTAACGTTAACAATATATATAGTTGGACCGATTTGGAAATAACCTGTTAGAATAATTATTTTAAAACAAATTGAAAGTAGCTAACAGTTAAACAGGATCTTTATATTTAGCAAAGTTAACAAAATAAACCCTATCTGCCAAAATCGACATACGAATAATACATGGTTTGTGATATTTATTAACATTTATAGGTAGATCCAGAGAGGCATTGAACGCCCCGATAATTTCGTTCTCATTGCAATCCGACTATTTAAGACTCACGCTAGTCCCGACAATGATCCTAGGTGGAGTAATACATTCCCACCGCTGTCATGGGGAACAAGTGCAGCTCTCGGGATCATTTCGTGCTCAACGCCGACCGATCATTGGCGATGCTATCTGGCCGCGGTTGGTTTTTGTGGACGGACGAGGGCAGGACTCGTCTCTTACATCTCCATCGCTCGAAGAAGACTCCTCACGAGCCTAACCCCCTGTCCGTTCTGATAAATCGCCTACTATTTGACAACGACCTACAAAACACGTGCCTGCCAAAGTTCGAGGCTGCCTGAACCCATTTGACATATAGTACGTTTCTGTTCGGGAACAAGGCGCATCAGATACAGACACCTTCGTTTCTCTACCCGAGTGTAGTAAAAAATAAAGCTATCTATGGCCTGGGATTAAGCCAAACGTCCCACTAATAAACAATTCCCTAATTACAGCACTTATTACTTCAATAATTAGTTATTAAACACTCTTCGGTGGTCGCATGATCTAAGAGGTTACTCTCACAATAGACTGTATTATCATTTTCAACGAAATCGGAGTTCAAATCCTGACAGGATGTAACGAGGGTGCTTTTCCCCAAATTGATTCCTAAACTCTTTCCATGTGAATGTGGGATTATTTCTTTGAGTTTTGTTTGTCAGGTGTACCGAAAAGTTTGTTTCCTAATTGGTTTCGCATTATTTCTCCACACAAATTCTGGTGTATTTCTTCTAAAATCAGCTTTATCATCCCAACAGTGTAAATATTTGGATATCCCTAACGGGTAGTAATGTTATACACACACAAAAATAGTGACCAGACTGATAATTGCCTTTTAATATTTGATTATTTTAGATGAATGTTTTATTAATTATTTTGAAAAGCTAACAAGCAGAAAGTCTATTAGCACATGGGTTCCCACTTAGGTTAAACTCTGAATCTTTTGTATCTCACTAGTTTTTCCATGAAATGGGGACAAATTTTAATCTCACCGAGATTCGAGTCAAAGTTGTTGTTTTTCCAGAGGTTTTAGGAAGACGTCTGAAGCACAACCATCCACCCCAACTTTATCAAAGCCACTAAATCACCTTATATAAGATCACAGTTTGAATAATAATAATAATAAAGGGTATTTGCATGATTAGAGATTGGGAAATTGGACCAGAAACTGCGCAGGAGAACAAGTGATGCTCGTCTCTTATCATTAGAGATTGGGAGATTGGACCAGAACCTGCGTGGGAGAACAAGTGATGCTCGTCTCTTATCATTAGAGATTGGGAGATGGGACCAGAACCTGCGCAGGAGAACAAGTGATGCTCCTATATTATCATTAGTCTGCGAATGCTTACACGACTATTTCGACAACGCGCGATAGCAGAAGTTTATTCTTTCAGCCTATGAGCTTTACATAGAAATTGCACAAATATTTCTGTTAAAATGCACACCTGTTTTTTTTACCACGTTAACTCGTATATGTTCTCTCAAATACGATAATGTTGGGTTCGAAACCCAGTGGAGGACGTAAAGCTAGATCAGTGTAAGGATATTGATAATAAGAGCAAAGTGCTTTATGGATAGGTTACCAAGCCACCACCGTGGTTAGGATCCCACTTTAAACTGTAGTTCCTCCATTTCATTTCACAATCATCCTACCATTACACATTTGTGTAAGTGCGTATAATCCGAACGGGTAGTAAGACGCGGTGCTAATAGTAATAGTAATAATAATAATTTATGGATAAGATTATATTTAATAAGTTTGAGTCAGACTCGGTTATGATTTGGTTATTAATTACCCCTTTATATAATGAAAAAACATTTTGCTGTTAGCACTTTTAATTTTTTAAAGTGTCAGATAAGGTTATTTCTATTAACATAGGATTGAGGTTCTATTAACGTGCCAGGCCTAAGCCTAAGCACCTTAACATCGTGGAATTAAGGAAAGAAGATACGACCCTAAGTTGAGCGGTGTGGGGAAGTCCTGACAGACTAAAGAGTAACCAGAAACACCACCACCATCACTAAAAAGGAATGAGCTTACAAAGAAACTTTTTCGACATTGACAACTGTGGAAACTTGCTATAATGGCGTTCAGAGCGCATTCTTACAGTTGAGTAAAATATGGTTTAACGCATATTTCTGATAGCAATAGGACATTACGGGAAACATCAATGACTACCAGTTCTCATATTCACTAACAGACAAAGTATATTTTAGCCATCTGGGAAGAAGAGCAGGAATGCAATTTGAACCCTTCGATGCTTTTCAGGAGACCGGTAGTCAACTTCATATTTATTGCGATTGAAATTATTGAAATTAGGGATGTTTGTTTGTTTATAAGTTCTTCATATCCAAATAAAGAGATACAGATAACATATAAAAACATGTACAATATATATTAATAAAAGTCTAATGGTATCTGTGTGTGTGTATGTATATCTGTCCAGATAATTTTTTATTACTTCTCAATGAGATATTATAAGTCTGAAACTTGATGAAAGTGTAGAAGAACCAATAGAGAGGTAAGAAAAACATTCAAGCTTGAAAGCTACCTGTTTTCATAGTTTTGTTTATAGTTTCGTACTCATGTTAGTAAATAAAATAATAATATTTAGCACCGCGTCTTACTACCCGTTCTGGTTATACGCTTGGTGTAAAAAAAAAAGTGTTTCTTTGACAAATAGAAATTACACAAATAAAGTTCAACATTCTTATTTAATTCAAGCTTACACTTATATACACATCTATTCACTCAAATTAATGAATACTCTAGTTTAAACGCATCTTGAAAATGAAAGAATGTAGGAAGATGTATTTACAGAAATAAGCTGATAGTGAAAATGCCATATCCTCTCAGGCAGGGGTGGGTCCAGATCATTTTAATAGGGAGGTAATAATTATAAACAACATAGTTACTTACAATTTTAGATCTCTCTTTAAAGCCATTTTATAGTTTCTCATTCATATTTGATCTTATGTATATTTTAAACCGTGGTCATCCTATCCTATTTTTTTTATATCAGATAGTTTTTATTAACGATTTAGAGTGGCCCTTCTTCTACAATTTTTTGAAAAAAGGCTCACTCTAGAAGCTATGAGTAGTATTAAAATTGATTTTTTTTTAATTATATTCTTTTTAATGCTATTTAAAGTTTTCCTCACCTAGAAATTTTTGAAATTTGGATGCCCCTCGAAGCTATTTAAATTCATATTCGATAATATCAGAGGATTTGATATATATATCTAGGGGAGGGGGGCATTTATTCCAGTGAGGGGCAACTTATTTCTTGGGGGGGCAGAGTCCCCCATAGTTCCACTGTTCCTGATGTCCACACATGTATTCTATACTCGGTATTCGTGAATGAACTGCTCTCTCAGGCGATTATTAGTCTTCTTTGATGTGTGGTAGTCTACCGTCTCTATGAGGAACAATGTTAGTTACTCGGTATTCACGACAAATATTCATACATGAAAACTAATATTTTTTCCACACTTGCGTGAGTCATATCGAATATTGAATACACTTGGACGAATAACGAACGTGTGGACCCGACTTAAGAGATGTATGCACGTAAAAAGATTAAAAAAAAAAGTATAATTTATCTGTGTTGTATTTTCTTTCTAAAATTTGAACTTTTCTTTTGTTTTTTGTATTAATTTTCTAACTTTCACAAGGGGGGTCAACTTACTCTTTGACACCTCCCTCCCTCTGGAATCCACGCATGATTTTAGGCATATATTTGACTTCATTTGTGTATAAGATTCATCGGCTGAGCTTAATAGGCGGTGAAAAACTTTAATATATTTTCAGAGAACCTTTCTCTGAAACGCGATAATCATACTCTCTAATGTTTTGATTGTGACAATTTGTCTCTCCGACATGTACAAAACATACTGATCCTACAAAATAGAAAGTTGGAAGACTTTAAATAAAGGAAACCTCCTCATAATCTTCCGAAAATAATCCAAAATGTGTCTGACACATGCAAGGAATAAAAAGTTCTCTGTAGCATGCATTTGACGTTGAACGCAGACCAAAAATTTGTATTAAGATGACTTTGAATCACGTAACCATCTTCTGAGGCCAAACTACTAATATGGAATGCATATGTTACACCCCAATAGGTAAACTGCCCATTTCACGAATTGGGCAAATTTGTGTCCATTTTCATGAACTGGCCCCTTATATTGATAATTTCACAAACTAGACAAAAATTGCATTAGCTATTGCCTATGTTATGCCTTTTGTACCACAAGCTTAAATTAAATTAGCTTTAAGATACTATATTGAATTAGCTCAACCTAAATTAACCTAACCTACCATTCTAAAATAATTAAAAGCTAAGTTTACCTAAAGACCAAACCTGTTCTTCACTTAATCTCACGGACCGCGGAAAAACTCATCCCTTTCATTAAGTGAGTAAGGGTTGGAGCTGCCTTATTTATGAAATAGTTAGTTCATGAACTGGGTAGCACAAGTGCTGCGAAATTCATCAATCATAGTAATTTCTCCCCCCCCCCCTCCCCCCAGTTCGTTATATGGTCCAGAGGGAAGTCTAGTTCACGGAATGAGCAGAAATTTACCCAATTTATGAAATGGCTAGTTTCACTTTTGAGGTATAAAATATAGGTTAATAATATAACTTTTCAAAAGCCAAAAAATAAATCTGCATATAACCAAATTTACCTCCGAGGTGTCGCCGGTGGATAATTTGGTCGTACTACCACCTAGAGGCACGGAACAGTACCAACAGAATGAGTGGTTTAGTGTCTACAATTAACTTAAGGTTCAAGACTCTACTTAACCTATATACCTGAAATAAATAGAATAGAATAATACTGTAAGTGCTATATCTTTTTAGTCGTTATCCGTGGAATTGCGCGCCGGCGCAGTAGGACCGGTCACGGAGGATCAGCGACCAAAGAACCGGCCCAAGCGCTTCACGGAGCGCGGAGAAAGGGTATGGGGAGGGGAGTGAGGTGTATTAAAGGTAAGAGTTCATGTTTCTGTGCATCGCAAAATCAAATGAGTTGTAATCATTGCGGCAAGATAAATTACGTAAATATGGACTATATGATATACAGAGTCTCAATTTGGTTTGTTTTTTTAATTATTATAAGGCCACGTCTTTTGAAAACTTCCTGTTAATGACTTCTTCAGAAAGATGCACGTTCATAAGACTTATTGGTCGCACTTGGTACATCTATGCTAAGTAGCATCGTACTCGTCACTAGCATTTTAATTACATACAATCGGTGACCTGGTGGTCTAGGGGTAAGGTGTCAGACTTCTATTCTGGCGGCCGGGGTTCAATCCTTGGTCCCGGCAAGGATTTATCTGATTACCAAACCCTTCCTCCACCTCTGACAAGGCATCTTGTGAATGTGGGGAATGCCAGGCCTCCACTGTGGTTCGGATTCCACGTTAAACTGTAGGTCCTTCATTTCATCTCACAATCACCCTACCATTACACATTAGCGTAAGTGCGTATAACCGGAACGGGTAGTAAGACGCGGTGCTAATAATAATAATAATAATAATACATTCTGTGATAATTAATAGGAAATATTATAGTATAGATTAAACAGCCAGGGTTGATGGATTTTTCTATAACGCTAAGAATATGTAGCACAACTTCCTTCGGAGGAAGATAAAGCCATCGGGCCTATGCCGGTTGTGGCTTGTACAAAAAAAAACTTGAATATATGTGAAAATACCTTTACCAGTAAAATTGGTAGGACCTTTTGCTATCGCTCATAGAAATTCTCATGTATTGGTTCAGAAAGTGCACATTAAATACCTCAAATAGAAGGGAAAAAATCATTTAGTTTTAAGAGGTAAATGCGGATCATGATTATATTTAAGTATGTATTTTAGAGGTGGACGCAACGAATCCTCGAGTGTTTACCAACTTCCAGATGAGATAGAAACTTGAAATTTGGCAAACTTATAAGTTTTAGCCTGTAACCGACAGGAAAAATCCAAAAAGATGAAAATTTTAAATTTTAACTCCCGAAAAAAATTCAAAATTGAGGAGTAACCTTAAAGTCGGTGCGGACCCTTTCTTTTGAGGTATCTTGTGGCTAAACGGTAGGACCTATCAAAAAACTGTTCTGCAATTACATTAGTTTACATCCACTTGCAAAGAAAACTTACTGGAGGGTTTTGGGGCCGAACCCCCAACTAGCAAAGCAAGTATAACATACAAATGAAGATCTAGTAGGAAACACTAAAATTATAACAGTAAATAAAGATGCGAAAGAATACGAACAAAATGTCAACGCTTTAGTGGCCGCGTGGTCTAATGCGTCAGTCTCGCGGTAGACTAGACTACCGACGACGGAAAGATAAAGATCAAGGTTCGAATCTGTCAGGTGTACTTAGGGTGGTTTTTTCTAAATGGTTTTCCACTCACCCTCCAAGCGAATGCGGGTATACACCCTCTAAAAATAACCTTCCTAAGCCCAAAAACCATTAGAGTAATTAATACATAAGCGTACAACTTGAACGGGCAGTAAGACGCGGGGCTTTAAAAAGAAAAATGCCCCTCTTCATCAGCCCACCGGTTGCGAACTCTTGTACCACATACCAGTAGCGATAAAGACGTATGTGACTGTGTGCGCATGAGCAGAACGGACAGGCTATCTCGAGGGTAAGTCTTCTTTTGTCGGTTCCAATAAGACCCATTGTATTGGCGATAAACCGTGATTGAGCGAATTGGACCAGTTCGATGACGCGCCGCGTTTACAGGTACGGCTCGATTCTTCTGTCGTGGTCGGGTGTAACTACACTTTCTGCTCAGTGGCTGATCCAGGAGGGGGATGATGCGGCCAATCAGCCCCGTCACCCCGCATGAAAAATAATAAAAAATACTAACACCAAACCAATAATTTAATGTTTTAAACTACGTTTGGCACTTTAATATCTCCGTCGCTCTTTATATATCACATTACGTAATTAATCAATAACTCATATCACTAAATTTAGTATGATGTGTACTAAAACATTTTAGGCCCATGTACATGTTTATTTCTTTATTTGTTAAAGAGACGTTTTGTTTTATGTTTTTGTTGTGTTAAAACTACAAATTTGTTAGTTAGTTATAAAGTGTACGTTAAATACTTCAAATAAATAAAAATGAAAGGTCTAATATCATTAAATGGTTACTATACTTGTGATAATATTCTTGCTTATGAAATGTGAGACCAGAGATCACTTTTAAAACATTTTGTACACGACTTGTTTTTTTTTTAAACTGTTACTCCACTGATCGTATTTTCAATTTATCAAAATGACAAAATACTTTAGGTGTGGATGGATCCACCACACTTGTGATACCAGGGGGGAAAATTCTAGTTTTTAATTAAGCATCGTTCCATCTTTTACTCTGCAGGCTTTTGATAGTTGGTAAACATTGATGTAACTCGGACCTAACAAGTAAAGCCATGAAACATCTCTTGTAAGAATAGTAACCCTGGTCCTTCCGGCGCCTCGTGTGGTCAGAAAGTTATTCTCTGCTAGAGAGGCATAAGGGACACTCAAGAGGTAGAGGACACATCACTCTTGTGCACAGGCTATAACTATATGCCGTTAACCGCCCCAGTGGGGTAGTTGGCTAACGCGCTTGTCGTGATGAGCTCAACTGCTGAGGACGGGGAGATCGAGATTCGAATCTCGGTCGGGTGAACTGGGGGGTGGTTTTTCCTAAATGGTTTTCCACTCTCCCTCCACTGCAAATGCGGGTTCACTTCCTCTAATTCAACCTTCCCAATTCCTAATCCATTAGAGTAATTAGTACTTAAAGCGTTATAACCCAAACGGGTAGTAAGACGCGGTGCTAAATATTATTATATTATATGCCATTCACGGTATGAATTACTCTCTGAAAGGTCTTTTTTTCTTACCAAGATCCTACTATATAATAGATTTCTGGTAGGGAAAAAGGCCTTTAAGAAAACAATTCCTACGGTGAACGGACTCTAACTGATCCTCAGCCTTATGGAAGCTTTGCTGCGCTCCTTGAGCCAGATTGAGTCCATTAACAATGGAATTCGCTAGTGTCTATGGTCAATGATAAAAGCACTTCCAAATGTGCAGTTGTTCAACTATTCACTTTTAGCATGTTCGACATAAACGAACAATTATTGTAATCGTAATTGGCAGTCTATGTAAGCTCCTGTTTTAGACCGGGTTAATTGAAGAAGGGGTTGAACCTAGTTTGAGAAGCCGGCCAAGTGACTCTAGCTGTCTTCTCTCTAGTGAAATCATGTTTAAAATCAGTGGTCTTTTACTGCCACTTGATAGCACACCCGTGTTTAGAGACTCAAGCTCCCCTAAAGAGCGCAGCTATCAAACCTGGAGGCTGTGCGTCTGTTGGACAACTCATATGTGCCCTTGTGGGAACATATCAGAAGAGACACACGTTCATGGTAAGCTATGGTCTTTATTTCCCAATGAACCACTTCGGTGGGCTAACTTGCTGCAGAGGAAAACGTTAGAGATTTAATCCAGACCGGATGTTCTGGAAGCGGTTTTACACACACACCCTCCCCCTAAATGGTTTCTCACTCTTGCTACAAGTAAAGAGAGGATAGCCCAGCCGGGTAGTAAGAAATGTTACACCAAACTGTGTGAGCTTCTAAGGTAGGATTTAGAGCAAGCACGATTGTTCAGCCATTTGGCCATTGGGCTTCAGGCGCGTAACGAAAACTTTCAGAGGTTTTGGCTTATATATCCTTTCGGGGTCAAAGGTGACCAGTGGATCCTACGTGCCGGGAAATGAGGGAGGCTACAACTGATCCATATTTAGTTTTAAATACGCTCCCAATCTCTTAATAACTTCACACTTGTGGCAAGTGCCTCGTGAAAATGAATTTCAATGCTGAAAGAAAAAAACCTTGGTATATTACCGACAGGATTAGATTATAGGCTAGTAGACTATTGTTAATTGGCACCCACACTAGTGGCTGGAATGCCTAAGTAGTTAGACTTGCAATGTATTTGATCACCACTGATCGGACGGTCAGAGCTTGAACCCCGGCTAAATTAATTGAGTTATTTTTCCATGTGTGATTTTCCCATCCTATTTCCACATTATTCGGAATGTATTGTTTCTCTAATCTTACTTCCACACATCTATAACTTATATATCATAGTGGATAAATCTTGTGAGAACTTACGAATTAATTGTATAGTCATTCATCAATCGTATCTTAAGTTGGGTGTATAGGGGACGAGAGAAAAAGTAGTGTTTTTGCAATTTTTATAACCACAAATATATTTTAGTTCAAACTTATTACTTGCTAAATAGTCTATTTTAAAGACTTTTAAGTGTTACGGTCTCAGTTCCAGGCCGTGTTATGCAACTATTAAAAAAACCACCTCTCTAACCCAACCTTATAGGCTTTTTTTTATCTTTGAATAAAATAATAAAACATAATATAATTGGTGAAACATTCCCTCTACCAATACTCTCAAAGACCTTAATTGTTTAACTCATCGAGATAAGAGAGGTGGTTAAAATAATAGAGATTAGTTTCTTAGATTAAAAATAAATTAGTTCTACAAATATTGAATACATGGAGCTCATCCAAATCTAAAACAGTTTGATACATATTCATGCCCACGTTAGATTGGTGTAGAATGGAATAAAGAGTTAATTTAGGTGTTTTTAGGGTCTCTATAACAAAAAAAAAACTCTTTTGGCCAAAAAAAGATACAATGTTTCTTCAGTAATTTGCATTTAATTTAGTTTTCTCCAGATACCGTAGTGCTATTGGCAGTACTTGAATATTTGTCATGAGCATCGCAGAATTGGACAGGGACATTTTATTTTCATTTAAAAAGCAGGCTTGTCACGCTCGCGGGTAGGGGGAGAATTTCCTCCCCACCCTCCTCTTGAAAGTTGGGCATTTTGGGAAGAGTCGAGATCTTGAGTTAGTAAATTCTAGAATTACTCCATATGCCAGTACTTTTGGTTATGAAAGCTCTTGACCGTAGATTTTTGCAATTTTTTTCTCGTTATTTACCAACTGTCAACCCATACTCTTCAAAAGTTCCAACTTCAAAGCTAATCGAACATTGAAAGTAGATATCTTCTGTAATAGATTGTATAGAAAACTTAGTTAATCAAGTTGCTAGTAGCACTTGTCACTTCCTAACAGTTTTAAAGCTACTATTAGTAGCCTATTAGACACCAGTACCCTTAATAAGTTTAGGTAAAAGATGATCACTTGATAAAACCTTGAGTTTTTACTTGTTAGTTCCCCTACACGCAATGATAGGTGGATGTCAAAGCAAATAACACTTGCAAATTGAAGAATACATCATTAACAAATAACATTAAAAATACAGTTGCCTAAAACCTTGATTCAAGGCCCAATAATAGCATCAAATTTTATAATTTTCCTGGGGGAGAAATCCATGGCTCCTCTATTTTCTATACCCCCAGACCACTTGGTGTTCTTGACGTCGCCCTTTTTTCTGGGATTTTTTTTAAATTTCATAAAGCCTGGAGTTGAGAAATTCACCACCGCCCCTCCCCTTTTATTATGTGGAATTAGATTTTTAAATAAATTGGTTTCATGAAGCTCATTTTCAATATTAATACTATGTTTTTCTGTTATAATGCTAGGCCTAAAATGCTCATAACAAATATTCAATATATAAGTTACAAATTAAACTGAATGTATCTACTGGAGAAATACTTTATTTTAATTGGCCAAAAAAATGTTTCTATGATAAAAACTACAAAAAAAAAAATTACCGTAGCACATGCTTTCTACCACCTCATCTTAAATCCAACTTAAGATTCTATTGTAGGTGACCTGGCGGTCTAGGGGTAAGGTGTCAGACTTCTATGCTGGCGGCCGGGGTTCAATCCCCGGTCCCGGCATAAATTTATCTGAATACCAAACCCTTCCTTCACCTCTGACAAGACATCTTGTGAATGTGGGGAATGCCAGGCCTCCACCGTGGTTCGGATTCCACGTTAAACTGTAGGTCCTCCATTTCATATCACACTCACCCTACCATTACACATTAGCGTAAGTGCGTATAACCCGAACGGGTAGTAAGACGCGGTGCTAATAATAATAATAATAAGATTCTATGACTTGGATATGAACCAAGCAGTCTCTCTTTTCGATGTGTGTGGGAAGGCATAGTTATAGTTTATATAACAAAGTCGAAAACTAGCGTCGTACTTCATTTTTGTTTGGTATTGTTGACCGGAAATTATTTCTGATTGATCTAACATTGTCAGGCGCCAAGTAATATTTGAACAGGATATGATGACTTACTGCTCTTTCCATTAGCTGTAGATTTATCTCTTCTACCTCATTAAATATCTCTTTGAACATTCTTCTATGTGAGAGCTATCTTAACTACAGTCGTTGCCAGAACTGATGGCCATTGAATGCAGAGCTTCTAGAAACGGGATACGATGGGCGGTAAGCTCATTTTAAACGAATTTTTAAGCATTTTTGGAGTTGTAATATTATGCTTGATGTAAAAAATGGTTCTAGATCTAGCATGCCTCTAAAACCTACATTTTATTTTAAAGGCTCACAACAACAAATGTTAAAATATTTGAGAACTACAGTAGCCCCATGGCTTCTTTGGTGCTGACTGACAACTCATAGCTGACAACTAACGGCTTTGAAAAGTTACCAGACCAAAATATGTATCCCTACGCTGAACCATATGATCTTCAAAAATATATGTTTAACAGTTGTCACTTCTGTCGGTCAAAATTTAGGTATATGCCTAAATGTTGACTGTCAGAAGTCAGCTGCGAGCTGTCAGTCAGCACCAAAGAAGCCATGGGGCTACTGTAGCAGCGAGCTTTCCTCTTTACCTTGAAATAGTTAGTTTCGAATTTTCTTTCCCTTCTTTGTTATTGACATGACGATGGGTAGTCGTTTGCTAGGAGCGAGAAGGAGTATAAACATAGACAGAATAGAGAAGTGGTTTCAGAAGACCACACAGAACCTCGTACTTTAAACCGCATGACCTGATAGCGATTGAGACTTTCTCGCTGACCAAGGAGAGTTTAATTGTCTTCACATTTTGATATCTACAGTTGTTTAGTATCTTATAGCGTTATTGGTCCGCGATGGGCACTAATTAAAACGTTATTGAATTTATTTAGATATATACGCCACGCGATGGGCTCCGATTAAAGTGCTACGAATTGTAATCGTGGTATTGCCCTGTGATTGAGCAGTATCTATAACGATATTGGGTTTTGCGACGATGACGACGTGACCATGCCTTACTGCGCACTTTCTCGTGATATCTGATATGATTATTTCTGATATTTAATCTTATTAAGTAGACAATACTTTAGATGTTGCACACCATTTATTTGAATGATTACACCGACGGTACTGAAAATATGATAAATAAATAACAGTTTTTTGTTAACTTCACAGATTGATTTTCTGTGATTTTTCTCTTTAATATATTCAATATACTCTATGGATTTAAGTTACTGGCACCGAGTGTATTCATACCCACAAGCGGCTTATATATGACGTACCCCTTGCCTCTTGGACCCCTTGTCACCAGTGTTAAAACTAACTAATGGAAAAACTCCTGGCAACAATTGTTGTGAAGGCTAGCTTCCTATTGAGTTGAGGGAGTCAGCGTCACATGCTTTTTGTAAACACTACTGAGTTGATCTTTGAAAGAAATATAAGTTGTATGGTGCAATATATTGAAATTACTTCTGAAAAACGTGTGACTCTCCATGGATGAAGTATTTAAAGGATCATATTCTGAAAATTGAAAAATGACACCTGGACACGGGAATCGAACCCGGGACCTTCGGCTTAGATTCGGGTTCGATTCCCGTGTCCAGGTGTCATTTTTCAATTTTCAGAATATGATATCTATAAGGTGAATTCCTCACTAAAATGCATTAACAATAGTTTCGGCTATTTGTTTCATTATTTAAAGGATATTTTACATACAGTACTTTAAAGAAATATGCACTTGATCCATGACCTTTTTAATATATGGGAGGGGTCCAAAACAGTAAGATTACAATCTTTCGTGAGCAAAGAGTAACTGGAAGAAAAACTTAAGAGAAGAGTAAAGTCTTGTCATTAAATTCCAGGACACATTTGACAGATATTCAACAATTATTGAGGTCACCATGTCAAAAAAAATTAAATTCTTATGTTTCTACCCGAGGATAATTTGATTTATTTTGAAAAAAACAAATTTTGATATAAAAACCTACAAATAATACTGCCCTTATCTCGTGTTACCTAAATTCCTACCTTAAATAAAATGAATTGATGCAAGTTACCGAATGTAGTCATAATCGTGGTGGGCCATCATTCGTGTCGAATAGCATACACCTCAACTTGAGTGTAAATCCCAACTCGTTGCGCGACCACCCTTGATTAAAATATATTTGACAAGGTACAGTTGAATTCGTCAAATTAATACAAGACAAGAGAAAGTAATCCCTGTTTAGAGAGCTATAAATCTCGTTGCTCAACATTAATGAGGTACAGAATATTTCATCAAAATAATGAGGATATATCAACCGAGCTATTGTCCTTTAACAATATATTATGTTCTCAGCAGACTGGCGGTGTTGTTCAATTGGACTAAGACAAATAGATTTTAATGTGATGAATTTCGACATAATTTTTTTTTATGTACAATTAGGTCACCAAATGGCAATTGCGTCAGTGAAACACTTAATCATTTTTAAAACACCTATTGGAGAATTTTGGTCTTTACAAAGAACTAAATTAATTACTTTGTGTTTAAAAAAAGGGTAAATTCAGTATAATTTAAATATTTAAATTTGAGCTTTGAAAACAAGGCTAAAGTAAAATAAGACTTAATAATTTATTAAATTATTTATCGTTAAGTCGGATATTAAAATAGCATTTATTTCAAAGATCAAATTTAAATATTTAAATTATATTGAATTTACAATATTAAACAAAATAAAGTAAATAGTTTAACTCTTTGCTACAATCACAACTCCCAAATTATTTTTGTCTTTAACAGAACAGGTTTACACTTAGCTATAATGCAAAAATGTACTTGAATTGAATAAATGCTTTTTTTTTTAATATTTGAGTAGTTTTCCGAATGTTCCGTTCGTTAATTTACAGGGTATAGTTCAGTAATTCCCGAATTACAGCTTGTAACTAATTCAGTATCGAACTTTATCTTGTAGCTCAGATATTGAAACAATGATTCTTATTGCTTGGAGACGTGAACAAGGGAAATGCCAAACAATTAACCTCCTTTTAACTCAAACAAGCCTGACATACTAATGTCATTAAATAATCTCAGCTTGAAATTGTTGTTAATTTGTTTCTGTGAACAAAATCTTTAGAAGAATCGTGATCATTTACTATCGCGTCACCTTGTAGTTCATTTCTGGAAGACAAACTAGTCCAGTCAGTTGAAATAATTATTTAATTTAACTATTCTCTGGCTAACTAGAAATCTCTCAAATAATCTGATAAACTAATCAAATTCACAAATAGTCTGTGACAAAAACTAATATTCGGTCAGTTACGCCACTCTTGCGCTAGGTTCCATCGAGGTAAAGCCAGTCTTCATAGTGACCACACCTCATCCTGCGGATTGCGTCTTCCAGCCGAGAGACAACTCCAAGCCAACAATCGGTTGTGCAATATTACCCCTGTGGGGGATGGTTGAAGGTAAATTGGAGTCCTCGTTAGTTAATTAATTACTAGCACAAGCAGGATTGGACCTATCCTGTGATTTCCGAGATATTTCCGTAGTGAATCTTGTCCCCAGTCCCCAAACAAAAAGTTTGGTACCACAAAAAAAAATCGTATTTACCAAATGGCCCTAGTTGAATAATTATGTATTTCTATTATTCTGTCTTACGAGTTAAATCATAAAGAGTATTTCTGTTGGTTTTGCGTAAAAGTTGTTTTTTGTAAGAGGTAGTAAAGCTCTAAAATGTGTTTTTTTCTTTCTCTCTTTTGAAATGTTAAAATTAATTTTATTTCTGATAGTACTTTATTTCATAGATCTAATTTATTGACACTGTAGAATAACATAAATTTAAAAACATGAGTATAAGGTGTATTATGTAGACTTATCATTTACATGGAGATTATACCCGATGTTTTTACAAGTACCTCCTGGAAGGCCTTTTTAACTTATAAAGAACCTTCTAGAAGGAATCGCTAAGACAATCAGGCTTTACCTTCTCCTCCATTATAAATAATTTTAGAGTGTCTGTCCCTGTAAATGCCAAGGGGAAAAAAATGGTCGCTTTGTCTAAAGCCCGGGCCACATTCAAGGTTTTGTACAACGTTTTGCCATCGTAGCTCAAGACGTTGCGTGTGAACTGGAAAACCGTGTAATTATGTGAACTGCGTGGAGACGGAACCCGGAGACAAAAAACAGAGCCTGACAGTATATTTATCGGCGAACTTCACAGATATATCGGTGTGTGTGGACATTCCTTTCCGTCTTTTCAACACATGTTAGTTCAATTTTATTTCGGTGTTAGTACAGGAACAGTAATCGTGGAGTTAATATAAAAGATTCTTTTGTTTGATAATTGTTGTTATTGTTTTATGATTACTGATCTTTATAAATGATCACGTGAGTTTCCTAAAGACACCTCTGAATTTGTGTACTTTCAGTATACAGTGTATGAACCATCTTGATTGTCGCATATACGTATATTTAAGTCACTTGGTTTGCTGTCGTTATGCAAGACAAATTGCAACAATTTACCAAACTAGCACTTTCTCGATGAGAGTCTGCGAAATTGACGGTGATGAAAACTGTACTTAAGATACCCCTGAACTTCAACGTTTTTTCACCGTTTCAACGCGCTAGTTTCGTATTGAGATGGACTGCCGAGAACAAGGAGATCTGGGTTCAAATCTCGGTCAGGTGAACAATTTTTTTTCCTAAATAGTTTTCCACTTTCTCTCCACACAAATGTGAGTTAACCTCCTCTAAATTCAACCTTCCCGATTCCTAACCCATTAGCGTAATTAGTATTTAAAGCGTATAACCCGGACGGGTAGTAAGACGCGGTGCTAAATAAAATAATAATTAAAGGCTGCATGTGGGCTGGGCTTCAGACCCGAGTCAATCCCTCTTGCGCGCCCTTAGCTCCGTCTCTCCTCACCGTCTGTCCTGAAGCAAGTGTGGACCACTCTGTCGCTCGGTGTCACAGGCGCCCACTTGTCACCCGAGGTGGTCAAGTGACCGGGAATACTGCTATGATGAAAGGGGTGAGGGGGGGTACGATACCTCGTAAGGACGTGCTCCGTCTTCCGGCCAGGCCGAGATTAGGTTAAGGGGAGGACAGCTGTCACCTTCACACTTGGCGAGTTTTAATTAAATAACTTGTTGTACAGTCCAATCTTTACTATAAAGGTCTTTATCTGATGGATAGAAAAGATACTAGATCACCTTTCACATATTCATGCGTCGACTCATGTAATCTAGAGCTGTCAATTTAGATAGGTATTATTATTAACACCTGTATAGTAACACTAAAAAATATCGTAACTTATCAATATTGGCCGCTAAAAAAGTATGAATATTCTAAGAGACTCTTATACTATCCTCTGCGTCAAACATCTCTAAATGTCTCTGGTTGGAATCCTGACTTGGGACGCTGGGTNGGGAAAGGAAGTATATCGATAGCTATTGATACTAAGACCCCTCATTACGACATGGTTGAAACCATTCACTTAAAAATTTTATTTTAATGGCATCATTATTTATGATGCTTTATTACTAAGTTTGCTTTCAAGATATATATATATATAAATTTTATATCATAGTCAAAATAGAAACTTGATTACAACGTTTGGCCAAAGCTAAAAGAATTTCCCTACCAATGGCCTAGGTTCAAAGAACGTTCCTTGCAAATACGTAGTTTGGCCTAGGTTTTTATTAATCTACCTGCCACTTTTTCTTAAAATTGGTTAACCTATTTGGAAGTAATCGCGGGACAAATATACATTAGAAACGCCAAACTGCCTAGTTAAAACAATTCTTCGCTCCACTCGATTACACTAGGCAAGAAAGAGGTACCGCGTCTTACTATCTGTCAAAGCTATCCGCATATATGATAACTACTCTAATGCAATAATGATGAGGTAGGAAACATTTTAGAGGAAGTTTACCAGTATTTCCGTGGACGGAGCGTGGGAAACTGTTTAGGGTGAACAATTGTTATCCAGTTGTGATTGGAGACCCGCTCACCCCATCATAAGAAGACCAGTCCACGAGGGTGTCACCTTAGACCATTCAGCCACTGGTGCGGGTGGCAAAAGAGTTGGGTGTTTAATATTGGGATGACTGTCCTTGATTAAATTAATTTATAAATTGTTTGTCAGTATAGAAAGCGAAAGTTAACGACCTCCGTTAAAAATGATATTTCGCGTCTGAATTACATCAATCGTAGTCCAGTAGTGGAAAGATTAGCCAGTACTAATGTACCATTGCTTAAGGACGCCCGAATGTACTGATAGTACATCCTTTCTGTGGAGGCTCTTTACATGTCTCAATAAGGTGAGATGATAGTGATTACGAGGGTGTGGAATCAGTAGAAACACTTAAACATAACTTAAGACTAATTAACCAAAACCTGGTGACTATGGTACTTTCCCTTTCAGGAAAATACCCAAGGTACCAAATGGGAATCGAAACCGGGACTCCTAGGCTCGTAGCCAGGTGCATTGACCACTACACCACGGGGACCGGCTACTACCTTAGTTTAATTGAAGCACGTACATCGATATGCTCTCCTACCACGTGACCACTAACATCCTCAGGAAATATAATTTTTGTCTTTCATTAGTGGTCGATTAACGCCTTGAGGGAATGACGGATAAACGCCCTAGATAACGCTAAAGGCGCCAGGGTTAAAGAGACTGACGCCTAAGACCTCTCGGTCAAGGCATAACCTGGTTGTGAAGTTGTTATGTCATGTAATTAGTTAGTAGAGTTCATTATAGTAGACCCAACTCAGCTCCTGGCTTGCGCGGGGTATGGAAAGATGGGTAGGGGAAAGAGAAGACCATGATTTGTCAGAAATGTATGGAGTGCATTCGTATTTGAATGATTACTCGACATTTTCCGTGGTGACGTTGGGGGCAAAGCGACAAAGTTTCTTGTTAATAACTACAGTACATCCCTATTAAGACAGAATGAAGATTTGTGCACAATGCTTAGATGAGAAGCCATTCTAAAATTGTCGAAAACAGCCTTTTCAACGCAGTTTTTATTCAAATTTTATTTCAACAATATTTTGTATTAGAAACTTCTTTTAGCTCTTTATCTCCATTAATGTGTAATCAGAAATGACCCACGTGCAATAGTGTTGGTGTAAATTTACTATTTCGAGCCGATTGTGTCACAAAGTTGGTTGGCATTTGATGCACTCTCTTAAATCTGTCTGCTAATTGATGAAAAAATACTATTATAATGACATAATTATTAAAAAGAAACTGTCTTGTTTAAAATATAACCAATGAAAGGGTTATTACTTCGATGATTGAAATCCGACGTTATGCCTTACGAGAAACATCTCAAAATGATGTTTAAATGTCATCCACCTTTTTGATATCTTACTTGTAACCATGCTTGGATACTTTATTGACAGGTTGAAGAAGCCTCAAATGGATTATTCCGTGTTCGACGACAAAAAATGCCAGAGTTTTTTTTTTAATCAGATATATTACCTCTCTTAAGTTGTAAATGTGTTTTGAAATTAGGGATTACATCTCCACTGTCACTTTCTAAAGTAAATCCTTTTCAAATAGTTGTATGTTGTTTTCTAATACGAGTGGTTTTGGAACTCTCTGAATATATTTTAAGGAAATATTCCTTCCTTACTGTCTTGTATAACTCATGGACAGATAAATTCACAATTATTTAACTATTAGCAATGGAGGTAATTGGTATTAATCGACTAAAAGAGTGGCGTTATCACTTGGGAATAAAGGTGCATCATCACAGAAATGGTCACAACGCCGAATATTTCTTAAACTCATATATAAAGAAGAATTTGCTTCTGTATCTACAAACATGAACGCCGAAAGTTCTAATCACTTCGTACACAACTTGGTACTGTCCGAATATGATCAAAACTATTCAATTTTGAACTCTAGATCACAAAGTTCAATCGGTCCCATTTTTTATATGTAATAACGACTTAGCTACAGTTTATTTTTCAAAGAAAGTGTCAATTATTATACAAAAAAATTGCAGCCAGAATTGATTATATTTTACTCTTTTGTTAATGTTATTTAATAGAGTGTGAGAATATATAATATCAAAAGTGACAGCTGAATATCACATAATCTGACCAATGTTTACATTATATTAGATCTAATAACTCTTCTAGCTGTCAGGTAATGAATGTTCTTCTTATGAAACTTGGACTGTATAAAGAATAGATTACATCATAGTGGCCATATTTTCTCTAGTATTTCCTGAAATGGCCAATCTAAAATCACTGGTGGAGACTAAATTTATTGCCTAGTTTTCATAATAAGAACCTTTTGTGAAGGTTAGAAAAGCTACTAGTTCTAATTCACGGAGTGAACGTTAATTCATTTGATCTGCAGCTTTTACTTTGATAGATATTATCAACGAGCAGTCTTGCACGGCATTGCCTGTGACTCACTGTGGTATAAGAATTATACAAGCCCCCCCC
>CABEEJ010000688.1:80846-117221 GCA_901482245.1 Timema douglasi | reverse complement strand
CTCCCATGGTGCACGATTTAATTCACTTAGTTTTAAGATTTCATCCATTTATTTGACAAATTTTTCGTTTGTTTGTGTATTCGTGTATGTTTGTATGATAACTAAGATCCACCATGGTCGATAACTTTATGGTCATCATTGCTAATGAAGTGATCCCCGATCGGTAAAATAGTATTTCAAGTACAGTTTATTTATTAACACCGCGTCTTACTATCCGTTTGGTTAATATGCTTACGTACTAACTACGTTAATAGTTTTAGGGAATAGGACGGTTATATTAGGGAAAAGTTTACCGATATTTGCGTGGAGGGAGAGTGGAAAACCACTTAGGGGGGGGAAAAACCTCCGTACACACGACTGGGATCTAGCGTCAATCCCCTCGTCATCGGGAGTTCAGTCTATTGCTAGAGTGACGCCATATACCATGTGGCCAGCGAATTGGGTAAGGACACGGTACTTATTATACTGAGTAGGGTCCACGCGCGTCTCCCCCTCCAGTCCAGTCCCGCCCCGCCCCGCCCCGCTGACACGTCACGCGGTGCCCACTGGCCACGCCAGTCTATTACTATAACACTGCCAGATAGTTGCATATCTCCTAACATTTGTTTTAAAGTAAATTGGAATCTGATCATAGCTTTCAGTTTTGACAATGTTTAACCATTTCTTAATGGTTTTTACTTAAGTTAGGTGGAATAATTATAATATAAAAAGATACACATTACATTGCCATTGTAATAAAATTCTGCAATGTATAGCATGTTTAAGGAGTTAAAAGAAAGTTTCACAACATAAATATTATTATTATTATTATTATTATTACTATTAGCACCGCGTCTTACTACCCGTTCGGGTTATACGCACTTACGATCATGTGTAATGGTAGGGTGATTGTGAGATGAAATGGAGGACCTACAGTTTAACGTGGAATCCAAACCACGGTGGAGGCCTGGCATTCCCCACATTCACAAGATGTCTTGTCATAGGTGAAGGAAGGGTTTGGTAATCAGATAAATCTGTGCCGGGCCCGAGGATTGAACCCCGGCCACCAGCACAGAAGTCAGACACCTTACCCCTAGACCACCAGGGTACAGAAATAAAAATAAGAAAATTTCTTATTCTTGTTTCTTACAGTTATAACTTAAAAACAGACCCAATAATGTAGTCAGTATATAGAATAAAATGTATTATGAAATAATGTAGCATTGGATAAATTCACCGAAGTTAACTTATTATTATTATTATTTAGCACCGCGTCTT
Organism: Timema douglasi; assembly: GCA_901482245.1. NCBI lineage: Eukaryota > Metazoa > Arthropoda > Insecta > Phasmatodea > Timematidae > Timema > Timema douglasi. The sequence continues at coordinate 115,964 of CABEEJ010000688.1, read as the reverse complement.
ACTACCCGTTCGGGTTATACGCTTTAAGTACTAATTACGCTAATGATTTAGGAATTGAATGCCAGGCCTCCACCGTGGTTCGGATTCCACGTTAAACTGTAGGTCCTCCATTTCATCTTCACAATCACCCTACCATTACACATTAGCGTAAGTGCGTATAACCCGAACGGGTAGTAAGACGCGGTGCTAATAATAATAATTAGGAATTGGGAAGGTTGAATTAGAGGAAGTGAACCCGCATTTGCGTGGAGGGAGCGTGGAAAACCATTTAGGAAACACCCTCCCCCCCAGTTCACCACACCGTGATTAGAACTCCGAAGTTAACTCAACTCATTGAAGTTTAGCGAGTTTCTCTGACTTCTTCCTACCCCCATCAGTCTTGTTATTCCGTAGGTTGGTCTTTTATGAGAACTATTCTTATTCAAAGACTTAATTCTAATAAAGATCCATTTTTCAATTAAGCTTTAGATTTCTAAAACTTCGACAGTTGAGTGTTGGTCCTAGGATGTAGTCTTCGACACTCATCATAACACATGTCATATTTCACTTTCATATCGTCAAAACAAAGCATCACGTCTTCAAAATCAAACTAACACTTACGTGTGATTCAAATTACTTAGATATACATCTCTAAATCCTGGCTTAGTGGAAAATTAGCCGGGGTGGCGTTTAACTGTCGTTTCATTTAGAAGGGGATATTTCAAAACGCCTTTTTACATATCTAAACGTTTTATTGGATATACATCTTAGCGTTATTGGCTTTAATACCTCATCAGAATTCCTATTGGTCCATTTGCCCCTTGAAATAAAATAAAGTAAAAACGGGATTCAATTTGTTTTATACTTTTGGTTGATGGAGAAATGTATGTCCTAGCAATGGCTAGCACTGTCAAAATGTGTTTATTTTCTTTCTTTAAAACATTATTTTCTTTTGTTAGCAGTTTCAACAATAACTCTTGTGTACTTATTGTGTTGGGCAAGTCCCTTTTTCTAAGATTGAAAAGGGTAAACTATTACTTTCATGTGTATTTAAAAGAGGGTTTAAGCTTGTTTGGTTTCACGCTTATCAGCTATTTTATTTATTTACGAACTACTGCAAGAAGCTGTGACAGTTGAATTTTAAAATGCAGCACCACAATTTTTTTTTTTTCAAAAAACACTATTTGATTTCAATTTGAGTGATTCCGCCCTCGAGTCACGTTCAAAGTCCGTTTCACTAAAGTGAGCAGAGCAAACTCCTGCGTTAGAGACACAAAAATTGTCAGTTCTTTTACAAGCGTGCACCCATTGTTTTCGCAATGGTTTTTTTTTCTGTTGTAAATCTATTAAATCTATTAAATCTATAAAAATCTTACGCCAGATTTTTTTAGAGTTTATTAAGTGGTCATTGCACCCAGAAACTACTCAACAAGGCATTTCTAATACTAGTTAATATTATTACTATTATTATTGGCACCGCGTCTTACTACCCGTTCGGGTTATACGCACTTACGCTAATGTGAAATGGTAGGGTGATTGTGAGAGGAAATGAAGGACCTACAGCTTAACGTGGAATCCGAACCACGGTGAAGGCCTGGCATTCCTCACATTCACAAGATGTCTTGTCAGAGGTGAATGAAGGGTTTGGTAATCAGATCAATCTTTGCCGGGACCGAGGATTGAACCCCGGCCGCCAGCATAGAAGTCTGACACCTTACCCCTAGACCACCAGGTCACCTACTAGTTAATATCAAATGACACACAGGTAAACAAATATTAGAGCATCAAAATAACAAGAATTGGTGGGAACATGCATCTGAGCGCGCTTTGGGCCACAATGACGTCACAGACACGATAGGCTACTGCGCATCTGTCTTGTGGGTAAGGACCTTAGTTCGCGCCCTTTCCAACCCACCTTGGTTTTTTGTACGGATAAAAAAAATGTCTGCTTATAAGATACTTACTTCTTGGCTAAAGTATTTGAACACTTATATGGAATAAAATTTTAAGCCGTGAAATCTTCCTCCATGAAATTACGATCAATCGTCCACGCAATTTAGTAAGTACTCAAAAAAGTCCCGTTTGTCACGCCACCAGGTAAATAACTGTTCCGTCTTCACCTCTCCCCTTGGAGGGGTCACTTCGCAGTGGTGAAGCCTATATTTAGGGTGTTCCTGGGCTGATCCACGGAGAGACACCTTAAGATCGTCCAGCCCTGTAATTTGGACTGTGGGCCGGGTGTGTATTGTGCTCCAATCAGATCTCCGGTCCTATTGAGTTAACTAGAGACGCTATGTTTGAGGATGTTGCCGTATTATTCAAGCAACACGCCCTTGTCATAACGGGCTTCACGGGAGGGGAAAGGGGAGTGTCATAATATCAGTGTAATCTTAGGTATCGATAACTACTACTTTATAATAGGGTTTGACTTAGTTCAACTTTTTTTCTCTCTCTCTCTCTTTCTCTTTGATTTATGAAGAAACTTTGATAATTTGTATTGTGAGATTTAAAACTTGTTTATTCATACATAAATATAGTCATTTTCTTTAAAATAATAAAATAAAGTATTCATACTATGAAATATGTGTGTTGGTCGGAACTATCAAGGCCTTTGACCTTTAAATATATTTTTATTTTTTATTTTTCATAAAACGATAGGTAGAAACATACCTTTTTTTTGTACTGCGTTTCATTACTCCTCCATTTTATAATTTATAGCAAGAGTAGGAATTTGTAGTACACAAATTTTAGGGTAAGGATTGTGGAACGTTGACTTTACATCAAGACCAAATTTATTGTTGGTTCAAACCCAGGCAAGGTCGATGGATTTTTATTGAGCAAAGCCATTGGTCTCTTGTCAATTATGACATGTAAAAGAACCCTGGAAGCTATTTTACAATCGGAAGTTTAACAGGGTGTATATTGAATGTGTATATTTAAATATTCATTTATTACTAATATTTGGTTGATGACCTGTACAATTAAAATTTTAGTAAGAGTAAAAAAACTCAAATATTAGGTTTTTATATTTATTTGTGGAACTCCCCTTTAAGGAAGCATCCAACAGATTTCAAGGGGGAGGGGGGGGCTCAGTTAATCCCAGGTGGCTCCTGACCCCTATCTTTCTACGCCATTGATTTGTGGTGGGTCATTTCACTCTCACTCATAGAAATTCTCTTGTGCCGATATAATCAGTTGGTTCAAAAAGGGCACGTTAAATACCTCAAGTAAATTAAATGATAGTCGAATAAAATGTTAGGAACATACACTTTGAGTAAACCAGACCACGATTCGAGCACCAACCTTACCGTAACCAGCAAACCACTCACTATATTACGAGAGTGACGCTTTGTTACGATCATTCACTAATAGCCTAACTGTTCGTGATATAGTTATCGTATACACGGTGAAACATTATTAATTAAACTCTTATTATATTGGTTTTTAATGTTTATTTAATATATTGTAAAATTAAGAATTACACTTACGCTGGTTATTCTTGTAAGTTTTGAAAGTTTCGTAGCCTTCCTACAATAATTAAGCACCTATAGGTGGAATATTGAACATAGGACCCTTGGAAGTGGATCATTCTATGTTGTGCTCACCTCCAAGGAAAAATAATACTAAAGTAATAATTATATGTATTCTTAAGATGGTCCTTTCACCTTGTTAGTTTTAAGAAAATTCTTGACTATGAAATGATTTTAGAAGAGTTTTGGTGTTTCTAGATTACGAAGGTATTATCGGATTCTGTCAATGAAAGAAGACCCTCAAGAAAGGTCTTCGTACCAAAATTATACTCTAATTTAATTATTTTATTCCGTAAATGTTAAAAATCCATCTCTTTCCAACAAATATTTTGAGAGAGTGAATAATTAATAATTTGTCTTTTTTTTTAACAGGAGGCATATAATGTCGTGGAGAATATTAATGTTATTACTGTATTCCTGTTTCAGATTTCCTTTATCGACACAACGTAACCTTCGACAGTGTGACAACAGAAGTGGAGATACTAGACACCTGCAAGTGCTCGGTGAGTGCTTTTAGCAAACTCACTCTGCAATTTTGTTCTGTACACTTGTTTTCAATAAAATACAGTAGATGTCACTATTATTATTATTATTATTATTATTATTATTAGCACTACGTCTTACTACACGTTCGGGTTATACGCACTTACTCTAACGTGTAATGGTAGTGAGATTGTGAGATTGTGAGATGAAATGGAGGACCTACAGTTTAACGTGGAATCCGAACCACGGTGGAGACCTGGTATTCCCCACATTCACAAGATGTGATTAATACCTTTCTTGTTAGAGGTGAAGGAAGGTTTGGGCAATCAGATAAATCTGTGCCGGGACCGAGGATTGAACCCCGGACCCCAGCACAGAAGTTCAACACTTTACCCCTAGACCACCAGGTCACCTTGATGTCACTATTCACAGAGGATTATAATATCTAATCGCTTCATATGGATTAGGACAGTTAAATATTCCCCCGTAGCTACTAAGACTACGGACTAGTTTAGTTTCGAAGTGTGGGTGTCATGGCTTGAAATAGGACTATAATATATTATATTCTTTATCATCGCGTCTTACTACCCGTTAAGGTTATACTCCAATTTACTAACTACACTTATAGTTTTTGGGATTAGGAAGGTTACATTTAGAGGAATTGTATCTTCATTTGCATGGAGGAAGAGTGGAAAACAGTTTGAATATCCTTCTTAGTACACCCAACTGAGATTCGAACCTTGATATCCCCATCATCGGCAGTCTAGTCTACTGCGAGAGTAGATCCTTAGACCGTGCGGTCACCGAAGCCGGTATCCTATATTTAGAAACACAAAAAAATCACGAGACGTATTTTTACGGATTTTTACTTAGTATCTTAAAATGAATTTTGAAACTATCTTCAAAGCTCTTTGTATTGCATTATAGGCTTTCATACGCGAAATAAAACTAAATTGAATATTTTTGTGAAACACATTCACTACTCTAATACAACTTTCTTTTTTATATTCCTGTAACCACTCTAATTTCCCTCGACATAATCCTTCATGTACGCTCTGAAATTCTACATGTACTTTCGACATTTTAGCGGATACGTTTAACACATTTTGGAAAACACTGAATTAGAAAATACCTAACGCTCCTTATTCCGATAAACATGGGAAACATTTATGTCATAGACTTTATAATATACTAATCCTATATAGCATTATATTTGAATTATATGGCTACTTCACATGGTAAATGGTTCTTAGGTAACTTATGAGAAATTAAAAAGCAAAGAAACTGATTTATTTTTTGTTTTATACTGAAATACCAACAGTTTCATCCTCTTTGCGTAAAAAAACCAACAACGGCGTTTCTCGTTGTGTACCGAAATTATAAAATTATGATTCCTTTAACGTTTTCAACTGACTTTATAAATTCAATAGTTTGACATAATATATTTACTTTGTTAAGAAATAGAATATTCTAGTATACTTACTTTAAATTAGTCAAATAGGGCCTAAATAATACCAGAAACTGGTTGAACATACTTCATTCATGAATCCGAATCTAAAAAGCATGGTAAATATCATGTTTACTTTACTAATATGAATATTAGGTTGCCATAGAAAATATCCTAAGTAAATGGTAGCATTTTTTGTTACAGTGCACACATATCATTTAAAGATTTGGTTTAGTGGTAGATTGATATTGTGGATTTTTGTTCAAAGTTATAACTAATCTGTAACTAATTAGGACTAAATCACCGATTAGCAGTCTAAGATCTACAAAACAATATAATTCGTATGTTGCAAAAATAAAACATCGAGTCTTGATTTCAATATTTTTTCAAGTCCACGAATAGAGTCTATATAATATAAGGAATCTTAGAATTTTCAAATCTTCTATATTTATATTAGATTTGTGGATTCTATAAAATATTGAAAACAAAATTTTTTAAAATTCTGAAGTTTTGGATTGACATTTCTTTTATATATATATTAATGAACGTTTAAATAGATACTAGTTTTTAAGCTTTTCTAATACAGGCTGACATAATATTAGCCTACCTAACAAAACCAAACCTTCAATTTGTAGATGCATGAAAGTTTAGAATTTGTTAGGTTGGATTAGCTTAGTATAGAAGTATATTTTTTTAAATAATTTAATCACATTAATTAAGAGTGGCTAAAGTGTGAATTAACAACATTAATTTTATTTTTAGAAAATACATTACAATTTTTTATATACACTTTGTTTTTTGTGAATTATGTAAGGTTTTTAGGTATGTGCCCCCTTTATTTGATCCGTCAGTGACTTTCTTACGTTTGTTGAGTTTCCCACTCTGGAAAATAAATACGCACAATTGGCCATGGTTGAAAACTGGCTTGAGTAGATAAATATCAACCCTATCCAAATTTTGACCTTGTGACTTATAATCATTGAGAACGCTAGTTTTAACTGCTGACTGAGCTTCAAAATAAAAGCGATGTCAGGGTTTACAGTGGCCTAATCGATTTTTGGTATGACACACACACATATTCTCTTGAGAATAACCCGTTAAAATTGTTGCATATGATAGATTAGCATTCAATCTTGCCACTGTTAGGCGAGTTCTACTGCATAAGCCTTATTTAGTATAATACACCTAAACCAAACATTAATTTTATTTATGTCTATAAGTTTGTCATTTCTTACTTTACAGTGGAGATAGCTGTTTTTTAATCATAGAGTTGTAATCAGTTTGGATCAATACATTATCTAGACCATGTAAGCTTAAATAAAATAAGTATGTTTAACGTTACTGGTAAAAATTTTATTGACTAAAGAAACCATTTTTGTTACTTATATTGTTTGGAACTAATAAACACAGATAATTGTATTATAATTTACCATTTCTCTTTGGATATGAGATTGGAATTTACTTTATAGGTTATCTTTGCTTTTGAAATACAAATAATATATCGATGAATTAAATGATTAAATAACATTTATATTTTTTATCATTTTAATTTTTGATCAGTTTTTAAGTTGTAAAAATTTGGCACCATTTGATGTTTCTTCTACAATTTCACCAATATTTCAGATTTATATATAAATGAGAAGTACCGAAAATTCTCTGGACATATTATATACACCATTATATTTTTATTAATGTCGACACGATCAGCAGCGAACAAAGCTTATCCCATATAAAAACAATCTTCAAGTATTATACATTCTTAAAAGGAACCAAGTTGTTTGTATTTTCCGTTGAAGTACTGAAATCATGTAAACGCTTCGACCAATATCTCATCTTCATGGTTTATTCATGACTCCGTTCTATGGCTCGGCGCGCCTACGTCACAGAAAACAAACGAGAATCACAAATTGTTATCGGTATGGTCTTGTTGAATGTATGAGGAATAAGAGATGACAGTTGGTCAATTTATAGCATTTTGAAATATGGTTTTATTGTTCGGAGATGCTTTATTGAATAGATTTTGTAACCAAACTTTATAGGGTCAAAGAAACACAGAAAAAAAAATTCTTATAAAATAAGTGTTGCTATCTTACCAACTTAAATGGATGTTGTTAATCTTTGTATTCATAGGATACTTATTATAATACTGCGTTTGAAGAAAATGTGACATCTAATCAATGTTCTTTAAATAATTACTTCTACGTTAAATCAATCTGGGAAGACCAGGCTCAAAAATTAGCACCTTCAGTGACATATGTAAGCTGACAAAAGAAAATGGGAATGCATGAAAAGCTTGATGAGAATAAAATCTTAACACCTTGTGCTCATAGCTGTAACAAAATAAAGACAAACTAGTGGATGAAGTATTTTATGAGATAAAAGGGTGACCTGGTGGTCTAGGGGTAAGGTGTCGGACTTTTGTGTTGGGGGTCCGGGGTTCAATCTTCTACCCCGGCATAGATTTACCTGATTGCCAAACTCTTCCTTCACCTCTGACAAGACGTGTATTAATCACAACTTGTGAATGTGGGGAATGCCAGACCGCCACCGTGTGTTCGGATTCCACGTTAAACTGTAGGTCCTCCATTTCATCTCACAATCACCCTACCATTACACATTAGCGTAAGTGCGTATGAACCGAGTGGGTAGTAAAACGTGGTGATGATGATGATGATGATAATAATAATACTAATATGAGTTCAAAAATATTAACCCCTAGTATTGATAGTTGTAATAAACTTGCAATAAAGCTGGTAAATGCTTGATTTATGAACTATTAACAAGTTAACACCTGACACTGCAGTTGTAGTTAACGGTGGACTAGAAAACCAATGAAGATATTGATTTGTTAATATGAAATGAATAAACTTACCCCTGGCACTGAAAGCTGTAAAATATTAAGTAAATGTAAATGAGTTTGGCAAATTAACAGTTGGAACTTACTGTCGTAATAAATTAAAGACAAGGGAATACATAAAACACTTTATTTGTGAAGACGCGTTGAAAAAAATTAACAGTATGCTTGGACAGTTTAACTTCCCTTGTCTTAAGTTTATTGAAAATGTCTAATTTGTGAAGATGATTTGAACATTTTAACAGCTTGTGATGACAGAGAGACACGTGAATAAACATCACAACTAAACTATTATAGGTACACGTGTTGGAAGTATTTATGCAAAACGCCTTCAAGCGTGTGTAACAGGATCCCCTTGATGTACTTGGAGCGTGCCCCTTGTAGCGTACACCAATGGAAGGAACTGCGAAGCACAGGCGAGCTAACCTCAGGTTCGTATTGGTGTGCCACGCCTCCGAGCGCGTGTGACAGGTCCCACTTTATGTAGGAAGCTTGGAGCCAGTGTGGGAAACTATGAATAGCGCGCGACCCGTCTGTTCCGCGGCCCAACCTCTAAACTTAAGCTATCACAGATCATTACAAGACTCCAGATGATAGAGACGTCACAGATGCATGGAGCAAGGGAAACAAAACGTACCGCGACAGGTTTATTTATATTATGTAGTTTTATTATTATTATTAGCACCGCGTCTTACTACCCGTTTGGGTTATACGCACTTACGCCTATGTGTAGTGGTAGGGTGATTGTGAGATGAAATGGAGGACCTACAGTTTAACGTGGAATCCGAACCATGGTGGTGGCCTGGCATGCCCCACATTCACAAGATGTTTTGTCAGAGGTGAAGGAAGTGTTTGGTAATCAGATAAATCTGTTCCGGGACCGAGGATTGAACCCCGGCCGCCAGCATAGAAGTCTGACACCTTACCCCTAGACCGCCAGGTCACCTTTATTATGTAGTTTTATAACGATTCAAACGCCATATAATATACTCTGGACAAAGAATTAACAGTTTTAGTCAAGAGAATATTATCCTACAGCTTAGCTCAGTTGGTATCTTGTCTGTCTACTGAGCTAGGGGTCTTGGGTTCGATTTCTGGCATGGCCGAAAATTGTATAATTGGTGAAATGTAAGATTACCCTTTCACAGTGATGAATTAATGGCCGGGGACTGGATGTTGTGTCTCTCTTAGCCTTAAGTTAGATTATAAGCCATTTGAATCTAGGACAGACCTAACAAGCCGGTATTGGAAGATATATGGCTTGAATAAAAAACTGACCTAGGTCAAAGTCTGGAAACAGTAATGGATTTAGAAAAAAAAAAGTAAATATCAAGAGAATGTAGTAATATTCAAATTAACCTTTGTGAAAATTTAATTTATAATAAATAATTAACAATAATTTATTTTTTGAGTGATAAAAAAAACTCTAAAATGGAAGTAAGTCTTTGTTTTTAGCACATCTGTTTACTGTGCTTAAAGGCCTCTGGTTCGTTTCCCAACATGGTTGACAATTTCATCATTGGTGGAATAGTGGCTTGCCATTTGATAGTGATTTTCTTAACGACTTGAGAATTGGCTAATGTGACTAGATCTAGAACTAATTTAGTTCATAAATCTTACGCTGAGATAATAAATAAGTCCAGAAAGTGCACATCAAGTATCCATAATAATACTAAAACTATGACACATTGACTGTTGTGTTCTGTTACGAGCAGTGTAGATGAAAAAACTTTTGTTTAGGGAATTGCCAAGCCTTTTTAACGCTTATTTGTTTTTAATTTGGTCTTTCCCTCCCACCCCACCCCCACTCCCTATACCTAAAGCTCAAAGATAAATATTATTATTTATTTCATGTAGACCCTACTATACATTTATTTGACCCTTCCCTCCTCCTGCCCCTCCCCCTCCCCCCATTATTTTCAACACTCATATTGAAGAATCAACATATAATCTACCATAAAAAATATGAGTGACTATCGACATTTTTATAAGGAATAAATTAAATTTTCAAAATAAAATATATCCTATGCTACTCGCTGATAATGTATGCTTTATATTGGTGAAAGAATTTTTAAAATCGGTCCAGTAGTTTTTGAGTTTATCCATTACAAACAAAAAAAAAAATCAAATCTTTCCTCTTTATAATATTAGTGTAGACTACATGTTATAGCTATAATATATTTTCTCCTTTCAGGACCTAAATCCATACACATGTGAAGATGTTGAGGAAGGTAATGGTGGGCTCTTAAAAGGGATTCTTAAAATTATTGTTGCTCCCTGCCCTATAGGACGAGTGGATAGGAAGTGTTGAATAACTATTCTCCAAGGTTAGATACTAAAGCGTTTAAAAATAATATATATTAAGTATAATATGTTATCATCTCGTTGAAACTAGGGCTTGGTTTGTATTGTTCATTACCTGCTTTGATGGTCACAAAGTTTAAGGTGTAACTCTCACAAGGGATTGGGCTGCTTATGATGTGATTATCGGAGTTAGAAACCCGATCGGGTGTGGTGAGGGTGATTTTTCTTAAGCGGTTTCCCTCTCTCTTTCCACGCAAATACAGGTAGATTACCTCTAAAATGCTTCCTTCCTCATCACTACCCATTAGAGTAATTGTCACATAGGCGTATAGACTGAACAGGTAGTAAGAGGCGACGATAAAAAAAAAGGAAGTAACTAGCGAGTATTGCTGATGGCTAGTGAGGCAGGCGAGACAAGAAACACAGCTCCACACGCATATTCACACCAAACAGCTAGTCCTAGACGATGAAGAGTAGTTGTAACATCTTCCTATTATTGCTCTATGAACTACATTCTTCATGTCGCGATAAGATGTTCCTCGTCTTGGAGGTGAGCTAGTCCTAGACGATGAAGAGTAGTTGTAACATCTTCCTATTACTGCTCTATGAACTACATTCTTCATGTCGCGATAAGATGTTCCTCGTCTTGGAGGTGAGCTAGTCCTAGACGATGAAGAGTAGTTGTAACATCTTCCTATTACTGCTCTATGAACTACATTCTTCATGTCGCGATAAGATGTTCCTCGTCTTGGAGGTGAGCTAGTCCTAGACGATGAAGAGTAGTTGTAACATCTTCCTATTACTGCTCTATGAACTACATTCTTCATGTCGCGATAAGATGTTCCTCGTCTTGGAGGTGAGCTAGTCCTAGACGATGAAGAGTAGTTGTAACATCTTCCTATTACTGCTCTATGAACTACATTCTTCATGTCGCGATAAGATGTTCCTCGTCTTGGAGGTGAGCTAGTCCTAGACGATGAAGAGTAGTTGTAACATCTTCCTATTACTGCTCTATGAACTACATTCTTCATGTCGCGATAAGATGTTCCTCGTCTTGGAGGTGAGCTAGTCCTAGACGATGAAGAGTAGTTGTAACATCTTCCTATTACTGCTCTATGAACTACATTCTTCATGTCGCGATAAGATGTTCCTCGTCTTGGAGGTGAGCTAGTCCTAGACGATTAAGAGTAGTTGTAACATCTTCCTATCACTGCTCTATGAACTACATTCTTCATGTCGCGATAAGATGTTCCTCGTCTTGGAGGTGAACAATGGGTTTTTTACCTGTGACACGTACACAGAAAAAAACGTTTTTATTCACTTACACAGCGCAATTAGTTTGTTCCCAGGGTGGAAAGTGAAGATTGAAACGGCGCGATGGGGTCAGATACGATGAGTTATGTTCCTGGTGCGTGCTCGAAGGAAAGTTGTGTGTGTACACACATTTTACGCATCTCGAGTGCGTCGTTAATTTAATCAAGACTGCAGCCCCTTTGGGATTTATTTGAATACACGCCTTCAGGATAGAAAAGGATTGCAGAGATTTATTTGGTCGCCTAGGGAAGGAGTCTCTCAGGATCATAAAACGTCGATATTTATCAAAACTTCAAGGTAGATTTTTTCTATCACAATACTTCTCTCTCCGAGGGGTTTAGATAGAGTAAAAGGGCTTTCCAGATGGTTTTTCATGTCAAAATAGAGGTACATCTTAAAATTCTACTCAATTAGATTCAATGAGAAAAGAAGGAAGGAACAAATTAAGTGTGCGAACTCGTAGCCATCTAAAAGAGAGAGAAAGTCAAGAAACCATCCGGTTACCTTGTGATAGAATATCTTCTTTTCCGTAGAGTTAAAAATCATAAATTAATGTAAACTAAGACTTAGATATAATAATAATAATAATAATATTTAGCACCGCGTCTTACTACCCGTTCGGGTTATACGCTTTAAGTACTAATTACTCTAATGGATTAGGAATTGGGAAGGTTGAATTAGAGGAAGTGAACCCGCATTTGCGTGGAGGGAGAGCGGAAAACCATTTAGGAAAAACCACCCCCAGTTCACCCGACCGAGATTCGAACCTCGATCTCCCCCGTCCTCAGCAGTCTGGCTCAACACGACAAGCGCGTTAGCTAACTACGCCACCGAGGCGGGTGATATTAAAAGTAATGACTAAAGGATTTTTTGGAGGTATAGGCTTAAACTGTATTACTAACATGGATGCCGCAGTATTTTATTTAAGGAAAATATTATTTATTGGATTTCACTTTCACCCTGTGCTGTTGGAAGCACAACGAAAATAGATTAATACACCAATAACAAGCACTTCATATTGCCCTAATGACAGTAATTAAGGGGTATTAGGATTATTTTGCTCTTTATTATCTTATGTTCGGTTAATGTATTAGAATTAAAGTTTTTTTTTTTTAGTTCCTCCATAGTTTTAAAAGCAATCAGAGTAGCAAACCGCCTATAAACATCGAAATTACGACACTATTAGATGCTTGACGTGTTAGTGATTGAAACCCTAACTAAACGGTCTAATTATCCTGCTCGTACGTCCTAAAGCAAACTAGTTTGAAAGCATTCGGGTGTTGAATGGAATAAAATTCCTTCGGTATGATATACAACGAGTTGTTAATCAAACTCTGGACTCGTTCACTTTCACCTATTCACATTCCTTGGTATGACAAGGATTTAACATTCTTCTTTGTATACTCCGCATTCACGGTAGGAATTACTCTCTGAAAGGTCTTTTTTCCTACCAATATCCTACTATATAATATATTTCTGGTAGGGAAAAAGGCCTTTCAGAAAACAATTCCTACGGTGAACGGACTTTTAATATCGGTCCACCGGAGGGATTGGCTCACCGCCAAGGAGTTAAGACTGACATGCTCAGTTCTGGTATGGGAGTTAGGGACTCTTGTTCGATTTCCGAACTGGGAGATTTTAGTGGAGTTTTTACTTTCATATCGCCAGGGAAAATTCTTGTTTATTTTTTTATTCATCATATTCTTCATTCTATGTTCATTAGGGGGATTGAGTATTGCTGAAAAGGACACAAGTGGTGAGTGTTTGATTCAAAACAAATATGTGTTTTTATCTTTTCGACAAGTAACACATATTAATTATTATTATTATTATTATTATTATTAGCACCGCGTCTTACTACCCGTTCGGGTTGTACGCACTTACGCTAATGTGTAATGGTAGGGTGATTGTGTGACGAAATGGAGGACCTACAGTTTAACGTGGGATCCGAACCACGGTGGAGGCCTGGCATTCCTCACATTCACAAGATGTCTTGTCAGAGGTGAAGGAAGGGTTTGGTAATCAGATAAACCTGTGCCGAGACCAAGGATTGAACTCCGGACCCCCCAGCACAGAAGTCCGACACCTTACCCCTAGACCGCCTGGTCACCTGCATCCTTGAAGACGTGCGGAATGTCACCTTTTGATATGTCCTCTTCAATGTTTTCTTAAGTCACTTTTACCCGTCATAAAACATTAGGCTATGCTCATTGTTTCATGTCTGGCCATACTGAAAAATTATATGACAAAATAAAGGCGCCAAGTAAATGGAAATAACGGATTTGTTCATTAAAGGTTACCAATTTTAAGTTACGATTTTTATGGAATGATTCTAAAAATTCACATAAAATTCATGGTAAGAGTTAAAAATAACAAAAAAAAGCTAAGAAATTACACAAACTATTGAATCCTAGAAATGTGTAAAATTATGCGTAGTAAAAGTCATGCTTTCAATATCAGGGTGTCACAAAATGTGTCTACATACAAGTTAGCATTGCGATTAACTTAACGGAAAAAAAGATTCAATGTCATCAACTTATGAGTCTTGGTAATAATAAGATAGAATTTTACTCAGTTTGAGAACCAAACAAATAATTTAATCCTTTTTAAAGTTCCTTCCTACAAGAATCCTAGTGTTGTGAGTTGTGTCCTTGTTTTACGGAGGGAACAAAGATTTAAGTGTGGGTTAGTTAGTTACCTTATAATTAATACTAGATACTTAAACTTCTTGACTGACTGATTATTTGCACGTTAATTTCTTTTGGGTATTTATTTATTATTATATTTTCAGGCCACTTGTCTAATATGACGGTAAAACACACTTTGACAAAAAAAAATTAATTTTTCAATGCATCTTACTAACCATCCGAGCTATAAGCATTTAATTACGCTAGAGGGAGTTAGGGAAGAAAACGATAAAACTATATTAGATTGGTTACGCCTCTGCCCGCTTGTCCATCAATGTGGGTTGGACCTTCATTTAACAAAATATGATTGAATAGTAGTTGGGGGGAAAAGGGAGAATTGCAATTTCAACTCCAGTTAATATATTGCTGCCATCTGTTAGACAATCACGAAACCTTTCTGATAAAGTTTAAATTACGGTTAAAAGAGATCTCAATCATATTTAGATTAATTTTACAAAAAAATTGCTGGGATTCTTATGAGTTTTGAGATATTAAAGTTGTTGTCGTAGAAAATATTGTTAATATGACTCCCCCTATTTTCCCTGTACCGTTTATTTTTTGTCTTGCTAGTAATAGAAGCAGATACCTTTAACTCACTAGATAGATACGCTGCCAATAGAACTAAGGAATTATCTAAAAAGTGTTAACCTAACTACTCATGTGGTATAGGAAGTCAGGTACACAATATAAATGGATTCCCATCGACGGGTAGGTCAAGATTCAAATCTGGGTTGGATACACCATTGCGAGTTTTTTTAAATACGTTATTTATTACTTTGGTCCTACTATAAGTGATCTAGGGCTGGAATCAAAATCACGTTTTGACCTTGAGGTTTGACCATACAGCTTATACATATCAAGTATGATTGATAGCCATCGAACCGTCTTTGCTGCATCTTCAGGTACAGAGGGACAAACTGATCGAATTTAAGACCCACATTTAAATTCCGGAGGGACATTAAGTAGAATAGTTGGCTAACGCGTTAGTCGTGTTGAGCTGCTCGACTGCTGAGGACGGGGAGATCGTGGTTCGAATCTCGGTCGGGTGAACTGGGGGTGTTTTTTCCTAAATGGTTTTCTACTCTCCCTCCACGCAAATGCGGGTTCATTACCTCTAATTCAACCTTCCAAATTCCTAATCCATTAGAGTAATTAGTACCTAAAGCGTTTAACCCGAACGGGTAGTAAGACGCGGTGCTAAATATTATTATTATTATTATTAAGTAGAAGTGTAGAGAACTTTTTTTGGCCAAAGAAAAGAAAATATTGCTTCAGTAGAAACACACAAGCTAAATTTTCTTTAGCAGAGTGTCACTAAATGTTTGTTTTTTTTAATTTAGAGAAAAAGTTGTCATTAAATTACAGGACAGACACCCTTGACGGATATTCAAGAATTATTGAGCTCACCACGTGAAAGAAATTAAACTATGTTTCTTCTGTAAAAATATCTAATTTTGACCACAAAAAAAAAGGAATTGATATGAAAATTAAAAAAAAAAGTTTTTCTCGCGTTTCCTACACTCCCACTTTAAGAAGTCAAGATTCATCATAATATGAGTTTGGAAATTTTCAAAATTTCAATAATTTATTTAAATGTAGACTTAAACCCTAAAACATACATTCGATACTCTTATAAAACAAACAAGAAATGATCCTCTTTCGATACAGAATGGATATTTCATTTTACTTCATTTCTCTTTGGCGTATCTGATTTGATAAAATCTTGTACATAAACGGATAATCTACAAACACAACACTATCAGGGTCAAGCCATTCATCTTTTGGGTTTGAGTCTAGGTACAAATAGATGCACCTAGAGACAATTTCATTTCACCAGGTAATCCGATAGTAAAATATTATAATAACGACAGTATTCGCTTGAGTCCATGTGTTAGATATCTGCCATTTTCCTTGACCTTTGTGGTATATTTTCAATTAAAGTCAGCCTCTTATTTCTCTGTTATTAGTTAACTTATGTTTCATTTCTCGCATGAACATAAAGTTCAAAGAGCATATTCAGAAACGGTATCCCTACGATTTAGATCAGATACATCACCACTACAATAGAATTACGTTGCCACTCTTAGAGTTTTAAAAGTTAATTTTACCTTTTCAATTTTAACATCTATTCACCCTCGGTAAGCGATAAATTGCTGCGCAGAAGTTCAGATTTAACGCAATATTTAATTCTGCAACTTGTTGTTTCAAAATATAGTTCAGATAAAATAAAGTAGAAAGATTCCAACAGGGCTCTTTTTTTTATTAACAACCCTATAGTTTTAGTTTTATTAGTAAAAAAATGTGTGAAAATGTAGAATTAGCGTGTTTTCAACGACTTTATAGGAATATTAGCGGATTGATGATTTGAGGATTGTTGAAGAATTGCTCTATATTTAGCTTTACTCTTACAAATACAGGTTTTTTTTCACAGGATAACAGCATAAAATTTTAAGATATTTGAGAACTAGCATCAGGCTTTTCACTTTACACTGAGATAATTTGGAAGTTTTGTTTGGCCTTTTTCTTATTTACATTAAAAATGGTGGTTATAGGTGATAGCAAAAAAAGGAGTATAATCTTGGAAAGAATAGAGAAGTAGTTTCAGAAAACAATACAAACCACTGTATTTCAGGCCGTGTGGCTCGACAGCGATTGATAGTTTTTCGCTGACTGAGGCGTAAACCTTAAGAGTTTATTATATTTCTGCGGCGATTATCTTTTTTTTTTAATCGACACCACACCACATTTGGCCTGACCAGGATTCCAAAAGGACCGTGCGATATGCCGAAAGATAAATAGGCTTTCCCATTACTCTGTCGTGACCGGCCTGGTCCAGTTAGAACCCAGTTCCCCTCTTCTGGCCACTCAATATCTGAACCGAGTCCACGGATATGACGTCATAACAGGTATACTTGCCCTACGTTATTTGGGGCATCGAGTACCCTTAAGGTGACCTGGCGGTCAAGGGGTAAGGTGTCAGACTTCTATGCTGGCGGCCGGGGTTCAATCCTCGGTCCCGGCACAGATTTATCTTATTACCAAACCCTTCCTTCACCTCTGACAAGACATCTTGTGAATGTGGGTAATCCCAGGCCTCCACCGTGGTTCGGATTCCACGTTAAAATGTAGGTTCTCCATTTCATCTCACAATCACCCTACCATTACACATTAGCGTAAGTGCGTATAACCCGAACGGGTAGTAATACGCGGTGCTAATAGAAATAATAATAATAATAATAACCTACAATTGATTGAAAGATTTGATATGCTTTATATTCACAAATGCATCTCAGTTTCTGATGAATCATTTGATAATATTGTTAAAAGGGAAAAATCATTTAAACTGCATTAATTATTTGAATTTATCAATAAAGGAAAAGTATAAGAAACATATTTTAGTATTGAACTTTATTTGATATATGTTTACATGTGAGAATAGCTTTACATTTTATGTAATGAGGATGAAGAAGAAAAGTATGCCAAAGAAAAGGATGGAAATGTATGTAAGAAAAAGACTGCAAGGGAGGCCAAAAAAGAGACGGAAAGAGCAGATAAAGTGTTCAAGTGAAAGGAGAAAAATGGGAGCAATTATAGGAAGAATAATAGTGGAAGGATAAAGAAATATGGGTGCATTTTAATAAGCTGACCCGGGCACAGGCTGCAAACAGTTGATGATGATGATAATGATGATTCATATAAGTCTATTCTCTTAACTTTTCACTCCCTATAAAAATTAAACTTTATATCTAACGTTTTATAAGTTAGCCAATTTATAAAGGTTATCTTCAAAAGAACTTTCCTTACCTTTAAATAAAATTTCGATAAGACCTCAACTAATGTAGATTTTCTTACATTTATAATTATGTTAGACACACAGACATTTAAATATACGTGTATTATTTTTTTTTTATACAAAATTAGTCCATTAAAATGAATATCAAAACATTTAAAGTTCAGTAAGGCATTTTAATCTACATTGGAGTCGAAAAATAAAACCAATTTTTTTCCAAACTTTTGTGAGGTTAAATGATAATTGATGATTTATACATTTTTTTCTCACTATTAGACGTCATTGTACTTTGCATTAGTTTCTTAAGATTGCCAGAAAATAAATAACTACTTCTATTCAAATTTCTTCTCATGAGTCTATACGCCAGCAAACGTTTCTTCAGTCCTGAATTATTTTTGGTCGCCGCGTCTTCTTTCGGTTTACAGCATATGCATTAATTAGGATAGTTTGTTAGAGATGTGGAAAGCTAGTTTTAAAAGAAGTGTGCCCGCATTCGCTTGGAGATAAAGTGTAAATCGATTTGGGTAAAACCACTTTCAATACATCCTAGCTACCTGACATCGGTAATTAAGTTTGTTTTAAAAGTGACACGTTAGTCCAGAAGTTCCAAACCTGGTATCCTTGGACCCCCCCGAGTGTCGACTAAGAGTCCTATGGGAGTACATGGAACAAATTTAGATTTGTAAGTTAATTTTATATTTGTATTTTCATATCAAATAAAAATATTCTCTATTCTCAATTTTCTTAATCTGTTTTTCCATTATTATCCAATTAAGCATATTTTTTCTTTTATTAATATGAAATGGGTTCTGTAGAGTACTAGAAATGTTCGTGTATTTACATCCATGACTGTTTCAAGGCTGTGGCCTGGGCCAGGTTTTTTTCAAGCCATATATTTTCCACTACCGGCTTGCTAGTTCTGTCGTAGCTTCATACGCCTTATAATCTAACTTAAGACTAGGACAGGAACAACATCCTGTCCCCGCCCGTTACTTCATCACTGTGAAAGGGTAATCCTACATTTCGCCTATGATAAATATTCAGCCATGCCGGGAATTTGAATCCTGGACCCTTAGCTCAGTAGACTGAACTAAGGTGTTGGATTATAAATGTGTGTGTGAGTTTTTAAATTAACTTCATATAGTAAGGGAAATTAAGGGGGGGGGGGATTATAATTTGGCTTCAGGGGGTCCGTGGTAATTAAAAGGTTGGAAATGCCTTAGACCATCCTGCCATAGGAGCAGGTGAAATTCGTTTTATTTAACCGAAGACCTTTTATTGGATAAAGAAATAATTAAATAATTGTTTGAACTGGGTATTATGACAGCAATGTGGTTAATAAAAGCAAATATTCCATCTTAAAGAAGAATAAACTACAGAAATTGTTATAAATGGATTCAAATTATTAGTTTTAATTGACTTATATACACCACTTATATTTACGTTAATTTATTATAATTTTTAGTCGAAACAATAATAGTAATTAAATATTATACCGCAATAAGACTTTTTATTAAACGAAATACTAGTGTTTCAATTACTAAAATTAAGGTATCTAGACTTAAACCCCAACAAAAGTCGAAAACATATCAAATAAAAGTGAGGTGACCTGGCGGTATAGGGGTAAGGTGTCAGACTTCTATGCTGGCATCCGGGGTTCACTCCTCGGTCCCGGCAACGATTTATCTGATTACCAAACCCTTCCTTCACCTCTGACAAGACATCTTGTGAATGTGTGGAGTGGCAGGCCTCCACCGTGGTTTGGATTCCACGTTAAACTATAGGTCCTTCATTTCATTTCACTAATCACCCTACCATTACACATTAGCGTAAGTGCGCATAACCCGAACGGGTAGTAAGACGCGGTGCTAATAATAATAATAATAAATAAAAGTGAACTGTAGAAGCATTATACTTGTTCAAATATTTCAAGTTCGTGCCACCCACATACACCAATTGAACATTTCACTTCAAACCGAAGTAAATCCTTCAAACTTTCCAATACGAAGAGAAAGAAAAGGAAAATTGAACAAAAGCCTCCTTCTTCCGTTCACTTTCTTGGCGGGAGAGAAGTGACGTCATTGGTCGCGATGAAGAAGGGACACGACATGGAAAAGAATAGCTTCTTGAAATGGGAAAATATCGATTATCCTAGCTTTAAAGATCGACTTCACCTACAGTAGTTCTACTAATATAAATAGTCTTATGTACCTCCAACCGTAATAAATAAATATTGAGCTCTATACACTATACAGTCTCAATTTTCACAGCGAGGGCCTTTTTTATCAAATACAAACAGAAATGTTTTTGCTGACTAAAATGAAAATATATTACTCATATAATTATAGTAATGGCATTTCCGTGTCTAGGAGTTATTGGTATTATTTTAAAGGTGTATGTATATATATCGAAAGTAATAGGTATAGGTAGATCTCATGCCTTGACAAAGAATGGGCCAAAGTAGATCTAGTAACTTTCATAACTTTTAAATAATTGTTTTTCCTATGAAAATTGAACTGTAGCGTTTAACAAAATGAACAATTTGATTGTAAAATATCATAAATTATTTTCTGAATTTACGTAATATATACCTTTAATCCTCTTAGTTAGAGTTAAGAACCAAATTGAACATTTAACATTGAAAAGGATTCTAAAGGTATAGGTTTGGAGCTTTGCACTTAATAGATGCGAACCATGAACCATTGGTGCGACCGCAAGGAAAAGTCTAGAAGCATTTGAAATGTGGTTCCAAAGAAGAATGTTTAAAATATCATGGATGGAGAAGGTATCAAATATATAATTGCTAAGAAAAGTAAATGAAGAAAAAATACTTTGGAAAGGCATACAGCAAAGAAGAGTTAACATGGTAGGACATATACTGAGACATAATAGTTTCTCGAAGATAATTACAGAAGTAGATGAGGAAGGAGGAAGTTTAAGAGGAAAACTAAGACTGGACTACATGAATCGGGTAGTGGACGATGATGGAAAGATAAAGGTTCAAAGATGTAAAAAAAAAAATTGGCCCAGGATAGTCAAAAATGTAGAGCCGCAGCAAACCAACCACAAGATTGATTACTTAATAATGATTATGAGTGTGGGTATATATAAAACTGTAGATATATATTTCCAAACTATTGGTCCTAAACCGTTATTAATCTAGCTAGGCACTACTTGATTGATTTGATAGGCTGGGATTCGAATCTTGTTTAAGTGTTCTGAGAGTTTTCTTTATAAAATATGGATTTGTATTCTAACTCCAGGAAAATGGATGCAGATTTATTAAACCTGATTCTGTTGATCCTATTTCCTCCGTGGCCTAACTAAAGTACCACTTCCAATTCTCCATAAAAAAATTGCTCTCTTGATAAATAATAATATTGCGCTTCTGGGATACATCATTCATAGCCCAATTTGTGGAAATATTAGCCAGTACTGATGTACTGTTGCCCAGGGGACGCCCAAGTGTACTAACCGTACTGCCTTTCCGTGGAGGTTCTTTCCATGTCCCGATTAGATGAGGTGATGGTGAGTATGAGGTTTTAGAACCAGCGGAAACCTTTCAATCTAACTAACCAAACCCTGGTGACCGTTGGGGTGATTCCCCTTTTGGGAAAAACACCCCAGTACCAGCCGGGAATTAAATCCGAAACTTGTAGGCTCATATCCAGGTTCACTGATCATTACACCACAAATAGGCGGTCGTCCCAAATTTTAATTAAACTTTGGGTGTGCTAAAAAAAGCCACTACACGCCACAGAAAAAAAGCAAGGATTATAAAAAATATATATTATATCACGTTAAAATTTGCATCAAATAAGGAGAAAGGAATAAAATAATAATAAGAAAAGCTATTTTTTATCATTGATTATTCCTTACCAAATAAATAGGAACATCTTTTTTAAAAGGTTGGTGACTTGGCGGTCTAGGGGTAAGGTGTCAGACTTCTGTGCTAGCGGCCGGGGTTCAATCCTCGGTCCCGGCACAGATTTATCTGATTACCAAACCCTTCCTTCACCTCTGACAAGACATATTGTGAATGTGGGGAATGCCAGGCCTCCACCGTGGTTCGGATTCCACGTTAAACTGTAGGTACTTCATTTCATCTGACAATCACCCTACCATTACACATTAGCGTAAGTGCGTATAACCCGAACGGGTAGTAAGACACGGTGCTAATAATAATTTAAAAGGTTCATTTGTTTGTCAAGACTTACTTGTCATCAACATTTAGTTGATTAGGTATTATACAATTGAATGGTACTACACGGAAAACCTTCAAATATCACAGTTTGGGAAAAACTGATCTAAAAGTATTCTTTAAAAGTATCAAAGATCACATAGTAAAATTAAATATTTAATAGAATATGTTACTAAGCTCTAATAAGAACCCCTCCCCTGCACGATAGATTTATAGCTGGTTTCACAAACGAATAAGATTCAACGTATGCAATGAGGCATATACTTAAGAAATGAATTAACGCTATCCAATGTAATAATTCACGGAAATTTTATTTGTATAGTGTATATTATGAACATAGCTAGATTGAATAAAATTAAAAATGGTAGATAGTACAAATAAACTTGTACAAAATGTATATTTTCGATTTGCGCAAGATTACCAGAGTACGAAGGTCAGGTTGAATACATTTACAATTCGCCAATACTAAAGTAAAACGGCAAAACAACTAATGTTATTAAAACCGCGTCTTACTAACCGTTCGGGTTGTACGCACTTACGCTAATGTGTAATGGTAGGGTGATTGTGATATTGAAATGGAGGATCTACAGTTTAACGTGGAATCCGAACCACGGTGGAGGCCTGGCATTCCCCACATTCACAAGTTGTGATTAATACGCGTCTTATCAAAGATGAAGGAAGGGTTTGGTAATCAGATAAATCTGTGCCTGGACCGAGGATTGAACCCTTGACCCCCAGCACAGAAGTCCGACATCTTACCCCTAGACCACCAGGTTACCAAAATAACTATTCACACTTCTAAATACTTCAATTCTAAATTTGGCCGTTTCGTTTGGATTACAGAGACTGCATTTATTGGAATTCTAGAGCTAAGAGTCAATGCAAACAATAGTGATGCTTAGATCGATTTAAGATATTTTTGATATCAGTAATAATTTAAGGTTATCGATAAATCTCGTTTGACTTCCGTAGTTTTAGTTGTGTTTTGACTTGCACATTGAAATAATTCTCCACAATTTAACCATACGATACTAGAGGATTCTGCTACCAGCATTTTAATAGGCTAAGGACGTTGCCTACCTGTGACGTCATAGAAGGTCATGATAGAATTTCCCATGTTGATGTATTTACGTTTTACTCAGCGAGTTGTAAAAATATAACGTTGAAATAAAAACCATTAATTCTTAAATAATTATAAAAATAGTCCTACTGTGTCATAAAATTATTATTTTTTATCTCCAAGTAGTTTTTTGTGAACGTATTTTTATAAATCATCTACAACTCAGGATATTTGACTTGGTCATGAAAATGGCCTCTAGGAGTCTTCCTGCCAGGATGTGGATTAAAAAAAAGTCCGTGGTAGCATTATGTATATCAAGAAAAAGGTAAAATTAAAAAGCAAGTCAATGATTTCAAGGCGTAGATATTAAAATGACTGTGTAAACTCGTCAGAGGAAGAGGGGAAGCGTTATCAGCACATAGACAAGAACCCTCTTAGGGTGAACTCATTTAGTTTCCTCTCTTTTTATTTAGTACATTGGCGTCTAAGTGTGATAGAGCTTAGACTGCAAAGGTGTGTCAAGTTAAGATGCAACCCACCTCGCAAAATAGATTTTATATCTCCAAGTAGGCAACGTAGTTAAATATAAAGCTACAAATGTGTATAATTAAATTTAATACAAATTTAACATTTAACTCACCACTCACACGTCTTAGCTCTTCATTTTTCCATCAAGAGCTCAACTCAAGGATCTGAAAATAAAAATATATTTTGATTTTGAAGATGTTGTTCCTATCAATGAACATGAGTGTGAAATCATAGCACAAATCCTGTTAATATCATAATTAAGACCTGTTACGTTGATGAGTGTTTCTGCCTGGATGTGTTGACGTGTGGGTTTATGACCCTGACATGCGATGTACACACACACACACACACATGCACGCAGCGAGTCTTGCATCCTGGATCGTGGAGAGTGTGGTTTGTTCCACTTCAAACGCACGACCGTTTGTGGTCGTTCAGGAACTAATGATAGAATATCACTTAGACTATACCGGGTGTTGACCTTCCCCTGGGATCGAGAGCAGTTTTCCTTCCCCTTCCAGGTGTCTCAGGTTGGAATCCCTGCGAGTGACGTCAAGTGGAGTGACTCGTAATACCAGTGGTTTGTTCTTCACTACAAACAAGAGGTTCTAGTATTATTATTATTATTATTATAAGCACTGCGTCTTACTACCCGTTCGGGTTATACGCACTTACGCTAATGTGTAATGGTAGGGTGATTGTGAGATGAAATGAAGGACCTACAGTTTAACGTGGAATCCGAACCACGGTGGAGGCCTGGCATTACGCACATTCACAAGATGTCTTGTCAGAGGTGAAGGAAGGGTTTGGTAATCAGATAAATCTGTGCCGGTACCGAGGATTGAACCCCGGCCGCCAGCACAGAAGTCTGACACCTTACCCCTAGACCACCAGGTCACCCAAGAGGTTCTAGTGATCACATCCAGGTGTATCTGGATCTTATCCCAGCTAAAGACGTCAATTGAAGGCAGGAAGTATATCAGTGGTTCCCATTACACTAGGACTGTGGGTACACAAAGTTAGTCTCGCTCAGTCTAGTTTGCTGGCTATGAGGAGGTTAGGTATCGAATCCCAAACAGGTGTACTGACCTTTCTATCAACAGTTACTCAAATGTGTCAGGGATGACGAAGGTATCGTTTAAAGAAAGTCTGTCTGTATTCGCGTGGAGCAAGAATATAAAACTATTTAGCAAAAAAAAACAACCTCTGTAAACCCACCTGGGATTCAAACCCCGGTATCCCATTCATCGGTAGTCTAGTCTAATGCGAGAGTGACGCCTTAGACCCTTCGACCACAGAAGTGGGTGTTATCATTGTTGACCACAAAAAAAAGTGTGTGTGAGTTTTCTAAAAGGTTCTTCCTATTAAAATTGGTCTCTAACTTATATGTGATAGCATCAAGATGAATCCAGGTGTCATTCACACGTGACTGGCCGCTTGTTTTGTTCATGCGAGAGGTCAGTGGTTTGGATGGAGAGCTCGGCTGAAATATGCGCTCTTTTTTTTATGTAGCTCTCAGGATGTTCAAGTTTCACCTCCCCTCAAGCAGACAGGAGGATGTTAACAGTACTTCCATCTTCTGGTCACACAGACCTCCAGCTCATAAAAATGTTGGGACTAAAATCAGCTTTGAAATCATTTCGTTTAATTCATACAAACACTCTTCGGTGACCGCATGGTCTAAGGCGCTAATCTCGCAGTAGACTAGACTACCGTTGACGGGGAGATGGAGTTCGAATCTCAGTAGTGTTTACTGAGGGTGGTTTTTTTCCCCAAAATGGTTTTCCACTCTGCTTCTACGCAAATTAAGGTATATTCCATTCACGGTAGGAATTACTCTCTGAAAGGTCTTTTATCCTACCAATATCCTACTATATAGTAGATTTATGGTAGGGAAAAAGGCCTTTCAGAAGTCAATTCCTACGGAAAATGGAATATAGATTGCGTCTAAAATACTTAGTTTTTCCTCATCTCAATCTCATTAGAGTGAATACCATATATGCGCCTGAATAGGTAGTAGGACGTGCTGATAAATAACAACAGTATTGGGGTAGGGGCGAGGAAGGTACAATTTCGGAGAAATACACCCTGACAATTTTTGATAAAAAAAAAATGTTTAAAGTGACGGGATTTAAGCGCGGGCATCTCCATCATCGTCCAAGTAAACCAGTTGAGGCTGGCTCCTCAACCCACATGCCCACCAATCAGGGATAGTTCATATTGATGTGCAGATTCAATCGAGCTTTTTGACACGGGAACAGGATGTAGTGACTAAAAACCACGTGTACACTTGGAGTGGTCACGTGTGAGTGAAGGTTGTATATCTCTCAGCAGAGTGACGCCGGGACTCAATCCACGTGTACACTTAGAGCGGTCACGTGTGAGTGAAGGTAGTATGTCTCGCGGGAGTGATTACCGTAATGACGGTACAGGGAGTATAGTAGTGATGTACAGTAATGTTCGGCGATCACGCGTCGCGCTAGGAATGTCGCCGACATCCGAAACTAAGCGCTCATGATATCTACAGGATCTCTTGGAAGAACAAGGGGTTAACCGGCAGGGTTAGTCGAGCAGGCAAAACAAATACTTGGAAGACAAGAAGCAGCTGTAACTACAGTAGCCCCGTGGCTTCTTTGGTACTGACTGACAGCTCACTGACTTCTGACAGTCAACATTTAGGTGTATACATAAATTTTGACTGTCAGAAGTGACAGCTGCTAAACACATGTTTTTGCAGATCATATGGTTCGGCATAACTATACATAATTTGGTCTGGTAACTTTTCAAAGTCGTCAGCTCTCAGCTGTGAGCTGTCAGTCAGCACCAAAGAAGTCATGGGGCTACTGTAATTCTAAACAGATACAGTTTGACAAAATTGTTTTCCAGTCTCTCCATGTGGATGTGGATGAGGATGCGTTTCCCTGTCGGATTGGATATAAGTTACTCATTAACAGAACAGGCTATGGGTGTGCAAAGTCTACCCTTTTAATTCGAAGCGAACTTGAATCAAATATACCTAAATATTCTGAAAGTCGAGTCGAAGTTCGAATATTTTTTGTTAGTTTTTTTTATGATTGAAAGATTAGTATATTCTTGTTATTTATCTATAATGCACTAAAATTACTTGGAGTTGTTTCATTGCACAACTTGTTTGTAAGATTTTGTTTTAATCTAATAAATCAAGTTATTTTCCACACCGTGCAGTTAAATTACTTCAGATATTTCCCGTATGAATATAATTTTATAACATATACAAAACAGCTCTGAATG
Organism: Timema douglasi; assembly: GCA_901482245.1. Taxonomy (NCBI): domain Eukaryota; kingdom Metazoa; phylum Arthropoda; class Insecta; order Phasmatodea; family Timematidae; genus Timema; species Timema douglasi. The sequence continues at coordinate 88,520 of CABEEJ010000688.1, read as the reverse complement.
GAATAAATTGACCACAAATTGATTATTTTAGCTCTCATTTATTTTATTTGCTAAGCTTCCTAATTGCCGAAGCTGTAATTTTTTTCGAAGCGAAGTTAAAGCTCACATTTGTTTCAAAGCCAAGTCAAAGTTTCGAAGCTTCGCACACTGTTAAGCGCTAATGAGGCACCATATGTGGAGAAAACTATTTAATAAAATACCCACACAAACATAACTACGGTGAAGTTTAAACCTTGGCGTTCCGAGTTCGAACTCTGATGTGGTAACTTCTGCTTTAGCATTGTGGCTTCCTATTAACTCGTGTAGTTATTAATAATGATAATAATAATTAATATTTAGCACCGCGTCTTACTACCCGTTCGGGTTATACGCTTTAAGTACTAATTACTCTAATGGATTAGTACTTGGGAAGGTTAAATTAGAGGAAGTGAACCCGCATTTGCGTGGAGGGAGAGTGGAAAACCATCTAGGAAAAACCACACCCAGTTCACCCGACCTAGATTCGAACCTCGATCTCCCCGTCCTCAGCAGTCTAGCTCAACACGAAAGCGCGTTAGCCAACTACTCCACCGAGGTGGGTAACTCGTGTAGTTAGATGTTTCCTTGTAATATGAGCTTGTAAGAATGCTGACACCAAATCTATTTGCTATATTTTCATTAAAAAAAACCTAGAAAATATTGTTAAACATATCTCAACATATTTGTTAGCTCACACCAAACCAGTGTCAGTGAATACGTGAACTAAACGTCAAAAATCATCAAGCGTTTTCACATAAGTTTTATTCCACATTCGCTTCACGCAAATGCATGCATATTTTATCTAAATTTGACATTATTTGCCCACAAATAAAATTGAATGATGATAGCCCCAACGGGCTTTAGAATAAATTGTAAAATTATTATTATTAGCACCGCGTCTTACTACCCGTTCGGGTTATACGCACTTACGCTAATGTGTAATGGTAGGGTGATTGTGAGATGAAATGGACTTGCAGTTTAACGTGGAATCCGAACCACGGTGGAAGCCTGGCATTCCACACATTAACCAGATGTCTTGTCAGGGGTGAAGGAAGGGTTTAGTAATCAGATAAATATGTGCCTGGACTGAGGATTGAACCCCGAACCCCAGCACAAAAGTCCTACACCTTACCCCTAGACCACCAGGTCACCTAATCGTAAAAATAGAATTAAAACATATCAAGTAATTTTTTTTTTAGCAACACGTCTTACTATTCGTCCGGGCAATACGCTTATGTACTAATTACGCCAATGGTTTTAGGGATTATGAAGGATATATAAACAGGAAGTGTACCCGCATTTGCGTGGAGGAAGAGTGGAAAACAATTTTTGAAACCCACCCTCAGTACACCCAACAGAGATTCAAACCCCGATCTCCCCTTCATCGACAGTCCAGCCTAACGCTAGAGTAGCGCGTTAGACCACGCGGCCACCGAGGCGGGTAGGTAAATAGTTATGTAGACTCTTAGAGGATTCTTGCTCAAAGATCAAACAAGGTTCTTGTGGTTTTGTTGCTGCGTGACCTTAACTTTGTGCGTTTGTAGCGTCAAGTAATAATAACCAAAATAAGCTTTACAATTTGTTTATTATTTCTTGGACTCTCACATAATGTCTGGTTCTTAGGTGCGTTGCCATTATTTCTCACGCACGAAACATACACACATATTCTTATCTTTGTTCAAATATCCGAGAGAAAAACATATTATTGTGACAGCCTCAAGATAGTCTGTGGTACTAATCATTATCCATACGAGCCTTGGTGAGGATTAGAAAAATAATATCAACATACATTTTTGAATTTTTTTTTAAATTATGGGAATTTAATAATTTAGTATTAAATCAAATTGTCTAATTTAATATACATCATTAATTAATTAATTTCTTCTTTTGATCATGATTTGAAAGTTAATATATAAACGGTACTAAACAAACATATACATATTAATACAGCCGATTTTAGTTTGTGACAGCATTTTGAAAATAAGTCATCATTAAACTAACCTCAGTATTTTAGTACTACGAACTTAAATTCGCATTAATAAAGTAAAATCCTCCCCAGAAACCAATTTGAAACAAAATTGTTCGGATATATTTAGTTATTTTAGAGAAAAAAAAATGGAATTTAAAACATCAATCATTAGGACTATAATCAAAGTAAAAAAAACCACCTCGAGGTATGATAATTATAACATAAAACTAGTTTGAAAATAATCCATCAAACCGGCTGTAACCACAGGGACAGAAAGGGCTAGCAGTAAGTTACAGAAACTTTTAATTCGTTCGGATTATACGCTTACGTACTAATTACGCTAATAGTTTTAGGGATTAGGAAGATTATATTTATAGGAAGTGTACCCACATTTGCGTGGAGGGAGTGGAAATAATTTTTTTTTAAACTACCCTTAGTACACCCGACCGAGATTCGAACCTTAATCTCCCAGTCACCAGCACTCTAATATACTGCGAGAGTAGCGCCTTAGACCATGTGGCCACCGAAGTGGATATCAAGGTTGTTTAAATTTCTAAAAATAATTAACACCTTGTGATTTTAAAAATATATATAAAAAAAGCTTGTTTTTGAGCACCACGTTTTAAGTACCCGTTCGGGATACCCGTTTTTTTGAATTAATGGGGCAGGGATGAGTAAGATATAATTTAGAGCTTATGTAGCCGCAATGAAGGGACGAGAAGAAGATAAATATCCTCAGTACACCCGGCTGGGATTCAAACCCTGATCTTACAGTCACCGGCTATTCAGTGAGTGACGCTGACGCGGTTAGAGAGTTGTTACTGCGACCTCAGGACGAACAGAAGAAATGAATAAGTTGAGCCGAGGTGATGGATTGGGGCGACTATCTGGCACAATAAATATCCGTATGACACAAATCCTGGTACGACCGTTGGGACATCCCGCACGAGAATGTTGGCCGGATGGTCCCCTCAAGGTCAAACGGTTGATCCCCGGACACGGAATCGTTTACAGTCAGTACGTGGTCCCCTAACATCGAGGGAAACACCGTGTGTGCTAAATCGTCGACACCTTAGTCCTTGTCTTAACAGATAAGAGTGGCACACACTGGTGGACGAGAGGTATGAGGCGTTAGATCAGCGCTGTGCTGGCCTGCTGTTGATAAGGTCTTGGTTCAAACCTGGCCTAGTCTAAATCTTTATATTCACTTTGCACCGAGTCCTCATTGCTGGGAAGGTCTTGGTTCAAACCAGGCCTAGTCTAAATCTTTATATTCACTTTGCGCCGAGTCCTCATTGCTGGGAAGGTCTTGGTTCAAACCTGGCCTAGTCTAAATCCTTATATTCACTTTGCATCGAGTCATCATTGCTGGGAAGGTCTTGGTTCGAACCTTGACAGTGATATAGATCTTAATATTCACGTTGCACCGAGTCCTCTTTGTTAGCAAACTCTTGGTTCGAGCCCAGCTGAGTGGCATGAGTGTATTAAAATAACTTTTCACGGAGCTGCTAGTAACGAGAAGGTTGTGGTTCAAACCCTAGTTTGATTTATTATAGGTTATCCTCCTCATTCCTAGCCTACGTATTGGAATTTATTTTAAAATTTGTTAATAGTTCTTGATTTTTTTTAAAATTATTCGTGATATTTAACGTGCACTTACTAAACCTACTGAGTATACAATCATACGACTTACAAACCACTTGATTTTGTAACACAACACAACACCCAGTCCCACAGAGGTAAAAAAGGAGATGTCATAATTTCACCGATAATAGATTATTCGACCATGTCGATAATCGAACTAAGGACCCTAATTTCAGTAGACAGACTGATATAAGGACCTAGAAGCCGCATTTGAGTGCATGCAGCCTCAATATCTGGTTTGTCCGTGTCAAGGGTGTCTGGGTTAAACTCCCGGCTAGATGTGCCGAGTGATTTTTCATAATATTTTCTCACTTAGCCGACACGAAAATACGGATAAATTTACTCTAAATACCAATTTTCTTATCCTTAGCCGCTTAGCGTGATTAGTGTACGCGTGAAGACCAAACTGGTACTAAGACAACGTGAAAAAAATAATTCTGGGCTAAACTTTGTGATAAAGGAACAGTTAAAAGTTCCATATAAACTGAAATTGTATTTTTTTTCTCATTTTTACTTTCTCACATAACTAGAAGGTATTGTAATTATGAAAATATTCGACCTCAAAATTAGACGATTCTTTTCGTTTTATTTCTGTCTGAACTCAAAAAAGTGAATTTTACGATAAACTCTCTCTTCCCATATCTGTCTGTCTGTCCCTGGCCACAGATCCGAAACAGTTTAGTGGATTTTATTAACATTTGATATTTAAATTTTACAAGTCAATAACTTTGTAGTTTATTTTTGATTTTTACAAGCCATAGCACTGAAATTAAAGGTTGTATACTGATGAGTGGTTATTTTAAATTCCAAATTTTTCACATAAGGCTAACGATTTTGTTATAAATTGATTTTTAGAAACTATTTTACATCATAATAAATAATGTGGTTGGTTTTTCTAAAATAAATTTATTTAAGTAAGGTTTACTTATGACAAATTCTAGAATATTTCAAAAATGGCATATAAGATTGCGTTCAAAATGGTTATCTGGAAATAGTTTTCAATGATAAATAAGAATATATTTTTATTCTTACAAACACAAATCATTCGAGAGTAGTTCACAAAAAGTTTTTTTTTTTAATTCCCCCCCAATTTTTAATACACTATATGAGAAGGTTTGTAGGCTTATGTCATACAATTCATTTGAAATATTTAACATGCCCAAAACTTAAAATAATAATAATAATAATAGACTTTTAAACCGTAAATGGTATAATGAACCTACTTTTAAGGTCACGTTGACCTGGTGGTCTAGGGGTAAGGTGTCAGACTTCTGTGCTGGGGGTCCGGGGCTCAATCCTTGGTCCCGGCACTAATTTATCTGATTACCAAACCCTCCCTTCACCTCTGACAAGACATCTTGTGAATGTGGGGAATGCCAGGCCTCCATCGTGGTTCGTATCCCACGTTAAACTGTAGGTCCTCCATTTCATCTCACAATCACTCTACCATTACACATTAGCGTAAGTGCGTACAACCCAAACGGGTAGTAAGACGCGGTGATAATAATAATAATAATACATTTAAGGTCCTCAAACAGGCCCAGTCATGAGTAAAATTGTAAAGGCGTAAGGTTTTACACTCTATCTACTCAACATCTTTTTAGCTAAGTCCCGGTTTGGTTTAATATCTTAGTCTTCTTATGGTAAATTAACTCTAACGAATTATAGAACGTTCCACGTTAGATGAAGGTATGGGAAAGTAAGTCAAGGTCATTCCTTCTAAAGGGATGTTCTATGTCGATGGGAGACTTGAGCTTTACAGCTTGTCGAATACACGACAGTGTATTTTTTATTTTTGGGGTCACATGAGAACACGGCCTTCACTGACATAAACTGTTAATAAACAGATCCGTGGCGCCTCCCATAAAGAGTTATGAGATATTCTTGTCTGTTGGCTCCTACCGTAGCGGAGATCACCAAAACTATTGACAGTTGTTAAGGTGGGAGTATAAGAAACGCCAGTTAAGGGCAGTATTTTTTTTTTCAGTTTTTATAGCAAAACCTTTTTCGGACAAAATTATTCATATTATTAATTATTTTTAATTTAGCCTTGGATGGGGGTCTGAAGCGTCAGGCTTTAAACTTCTTTTTTTTTAGCGTATGACATAATTGACCGGGAGTGACATGACATCTAGTTCAGTCTCCTGAATGTAGACAGTTTTTATTTTATTTTTAGCACTGCTACTTACTACCCATTCGGGTTACACGCCTATGTATAGGCCTACTATTCGCCGTTCTGTTGGCACGGAGTCCTATCTAGGGTACACATATGTACAGTAGCCCCATGGCTTATTTGGTGCTGACTGACAGCTCACAGCTGACTTCTGACAGTCAACATTTAGGTATAATACCTAAATTCTTACCGTCAGAAGGGACAGCTGCTAAACACATGTTTTTGCAGATCATATGGTTCGGCGTAGGGATACATAATTTGGTCTGGTAACATTTCAAAGCTTTTAGCTGTCATCTGTGAGCTGTCAGTCAGCACCAAAGAAGCCATGGGGCTACTTTAGGTTGTCTACACGTACCTGTAATGAGATGATATGATGATGGTGAAGTTAAGAGGTTTGGTCCAGTGGGAGTCCGAACCTAACCTAAGCCTAATTTACCAGTCCCTGGTGATCGTTGGGAAAACTCCCCTTTATGAGAAAAAGACCCTAGGTACCAACCGGGACTCTAACCCGAGACCACGTAGCAAGGTGCACTGACCACTAAACCATGCAGCCACACAGCTTTAAACTATGACCTACTACATCTGGTTCGAAAACAATTCAGGTTAAAAAAAAACTCTTCACTTGGTATTAAAGCCGAAGTTCTAATGATTTCAGGTTCATTAAATTTTAACCTTCACTTGCGTCAGACGTCTTTAAATATCATAATTATTTATCAGAATAATCATGAATTTTATTTCCTCCCCATCCCACCTCCTTTCTGGAAATTTAGGGCCAGATTTCATTAGTAGCTGTGTATTAATCATTCACTACATTTTGGCTATAGTTAATGACATTGAAGTTCCGGTCAAAAGTCACATAACCCTACCCTATATTCCTTAATGCATCCTTAATTATATAGAGTGTATTGATATAATAATAATAATAATAATAATAATTAGCACCGCGTCTTAATACCCGTTCGGGTTATACGCTTTAAGTACTAATTACGCTAATGGGTTAGGTATAGGTAAGGTTGAATTAAAGGAATTGAACCCGCATTAAGTGGAGGGAGAGTGGAAAATCATTTAGGAAATACCAGCCCCAGTTCACCCGACCGAGATTCGAACCTCGATCTCCCCGTCCTCAGCAGTCGAGCTCAACACGACAAGCGCTTTAGCCAACTACACCACTGAGGCGGGTGTTACCAAATAAGACGTGGTTAAATGTGGTAGACGAATGTCGAAAAAGATAAATATTAAGAGTCTTAATAATAAAATACAAGGCCTCCACCGTGGTTTGGATTCCACGTTAAACTGTAGGTCCTCCATTTCATCTCACAATCACCCTACCATTACACATTAGCGTAAGTTCGTATAACCCGAACGGTTAGTAAGACGAGGTGCTAATAATAATAATAATAATAATAATAATAATAATAATAAATAATAATAATAAAATAGTATATATAACTGTGTAGGGATTTTGTTGAAACAAAGAGAATATGCAAGGGTAGGGAAGTGTGGATAAAGTTAGGAAGGATGGATTAAGTACGAAGTTATTGTTTTTTTTAGCTTAATGCACCATTTCTTGCCTACCCCGAAAGGGAACGGCGTGATTAAGAATATGTATGCCTTGTCCATAAAAGTGTTTTGCTATAAAAACTATAAAAAATATGGACCATAACTGTCGTTATCGCCCTTCCTTTCAACCCCCCTTAAACATATTAACTAAACAAACGTAATGTTTACAACATTATGATAAAAAAAAGGCCCAAGAAAATATTATGACCTATATCTGTGTACGTGCCAGTACATGAAGCGGTTGTATAAGGACGACCTTGCACCTCCCGATGACGCTCTATGACGTGACGGTGGGATGGTCCCCCCCCCC
>CABEEJ010000688.1:68589-80831 GCA_901482245.1 Timema douglasi | reverse complement strand
CTCCCCCGCAAGTGGATCAGATCGCTTCCTCTCCGCCCTCAGGGTGAAAGTCTTGTAGTCTCACCTCTTTTCCTGACCTGTGACCCCGACCCTGCGCGGCAGTCAGTCTCACTCGTCGGTCACGACTTCTTGTGTTGGTGACATCTTCACGGGCTGCGCGTGACGCGTGCGCACGAACCGAAACACGTCATGCGGTGGGACTATAATCTAGAATTAAATCCCTAGGTGTAGCATGCCTTGATCGTTAAAGAAATACCTGTCATTTCTATATTTATAAATAGCTTTAAGTGAAAGTTTGTATAACAAATAATCGGTTTTGATCTTTGCCTCTTGATCAAAATTAAAAATCAACAAACTCAACATCTTAGAAAATCAACTTTTAAACAAATAGCAAAAAAAGGTAGTGAAATGACGCTACTTTTATACCTCAGTTGGTGGCATGTCTCTCTATTGAGTTAGAGGTCCCGGGTTCAATTCCTGGCCTGGCCTAAATATTTGGTATCGATGAAATGTGAGTTTCCCCTTTGAAAGTGGTGATTACATCACCACACGACATATAAACTGATTTAAATTTACCACATACACAATATCCAGCCCCTCTTCCCCCTCCGTTAATTCATTGAAAAAAGGGTAAATCAACATTTCACCAATGATACTTTTTTATTGCCATGCCAGGAAGCGAACCCGGGACTTTTAGCCCAGTAGACATACATGCTAACGACTGAGCTAAGGTGTCGGACTCTGATGGTAGTCGATGGGCGTCCCATTCTTCTTTTCGAGGTTAGAAGATGTCATCTGGGTGACACTTTCAAGATTTACGTCCAGACCTTGCTTCAGGCACCGACTGATTACTTAATAGAAACACTTTTCAGTTCTACTTTCTAAGATTTTCCCTGCTGTGCTCCAGAAATGTTTGCATGAACTCGTTGGGGGAAAAAATGGGGGCGCTCTGTAATTGACTGTAGGTTTTGTGGGATCGTATTAAGAGGAATATTATTTGATTAGTGTTTAAAAAGATACTATTAGAGATCTACTTTCACCCTTTTCCCCCTGAAAATATGCCTAATAATGTTCTACATGTACTTATCCTCAAATCCTATACTAGTAACTTCTCCAAGACATAAAAATTCATAGAATATATATAATTCAAAGGGTTTAAATATATATGTATGTACACTTATATATAATTGTATATATATTACATAATATAGTATATAATTATATATTATATATAATATCTAAAAACTTTAAATTGTTTCAAGTGGGCATTAATATTTTACAAAATCCTTGCTAGGGTACTTCAGTGCAAAGCACCTCAGTCAAAATACCCCTCTCTTCTCCCCTTGGAAAAAAAAAATGCCTTTTGTGTTTTAATACGCCAAGTCACCAATTCTTCAGCTATCACTTGAGATGCGTCAATTTTTACAACCCCAAAATACATCTAGTCAACTTTTATAAATGTTTGCTAATTTAAGTTTATTTGTATATATGTCTTAAAACATATATCGAATGGCGTTCTATCTATAATATTCCACCTTAAATTGATAAAGAGTTGTTTTTAAGTCGGGGAGGTTGTAATCCCGGTAGAATGTGCTGAGGATTATTTATCCTGCCTGCCTGAATTGTTTCTTACTCATCCATAAAATAAATATTTTAGAATTTTCTTGTAACTATTGCAAATGGTATATTTTATAGTTGCTTGGACAGTACAAAAATACAAATGGTACAATTTACCACTTACGTAATTGCTGCACATGGTAAATTTTATTTATTTTTATCAGGTGTTCTGTCTTATGACAGGTTCATTTCTTTTGTCAGTGAACTTAGAACACCAATGCCCCCTGTCATCCGCCTTCTTCTCCTTCAGCTCCCAGAATGTTCTTCTTCCCTTCATGTCATCTAGTATTTGTATCCTTTATAGGCTCCTCTTTCCCCCAACCTTTCCTTTCTTCTATGATATATTTTACAATTATATTAAGGTAATATTTTAGAATGTTTTTTTTTACAAACACGTGTAGTTACTGTAATCATCTAACTCCCCTCACTATCTTATCTCTGTATAACTTGATGTCATCTTACCCACATAATGATACTGGATCGAGTCTATTATAGTCAATTTCTCGACAGGCACACACTCTAGTGGCTTCAAGGTGGTACTAGACAGTGCAGGTCAAAGGTCGTCACCACCACTGGAATGTGCCCAGAGACCCTCCCACCGAGTCTGTTGTTGTTGTCTGGAAACACTGAAGCTCTTACTTTCCACGATATACCTAACACTTGGATATTTTTGTTGGATGTGGTTAAGGAGCTTCCAGTGATGTCATTAGAGTGACGGCCTTGGTTAAGAGGAGAGAGGGATGGGACAATCTCTTAATAAATCGGATTTCCTTAAAAATAAGGTCATTATCTTAATCAAGGTTTAGATAAGAAATGAAAGATATAAAGATGAATCTGATATAGTTTAAGCGTGTGTCTTCACTAAAAAAAAATCTTTGCTTTGCATCAAGTAGTCTAAGAGAGTATAATTTAATGTAATACAATGGTAAATATATTAATACAAGAATTGTAGCAAATAAAATAAATACATTTAAATTTAAAACATGTTTGGTGAGAAATGAAAACTTTGTATGTAACTAAGAGACATTTGAAAAAAGTATTTTCTTGAAACTGTTACAAGACTGTTAAAAAAACCAACTTAAACTACCTTATAAGTGGATGAAATTTAATTGAAACAAGGTGTTTTAAAAGATTGGTGTTATGAATTGTAAATTCACCTTTTGTAAATTTGAAACCCTATATCTTTATTGGGATGGCATATATCTTCAGGTTTTTAATTCAACAAGTTTTGACGCTCATAACATCAGGATTCTTAAAAAGGTGAATGGATGTGTTGACCTTCACAAAACAGCGTAAAAGAGCTAATTAATTTATTTAAATCCATTGTCAAAATGTGAATATTTAATCTCTTACCAAGTATTTTATAAAACATTAGTTTTACCTCAAATATATTATTCTGATAAGATCATTCGATTTTGTGTTGAAAATTTAATATATCAAAAGTGCTAAGTGTTGATCAAAGTGTTTGTGTTTTCGCAAGAGTTGTTTAATTTCTATAAATACATACGTGAAAATGTGTTATACATTTAAATATATACATAACCTACTTCATTTAAAAGGGGAGGGCTTGAATTTAAATTGGGGGTCAAAAGACCCTTTTAAAAACTTAGTGATAAGATTGTTGTATACTTCTCCTACCCTACGCTGGTGATCCTTCTCAAATTACCGGAGAACCACTGGTAAAGTCCCATTTTCATTTAAAAAAAGCCTTTGTATATGTCAGCTAAAAAAGCTAAGACTTTAACGCATTCATGCGTAATTTGCAACTTTCACTTTTTAAGATATTTCACTACCTGTAAAATCACACTAAGAATACAAAAAATAAATTTTGATTGCCATAATATTTTTTCGTGTTGTATAAAAATCTCTTCCTATGAAAATTTGACTAACTACAAATGAGTATAATATTTTAATAGATTTTCTAGCGCCTTTGACTCTCTAATGATAAATATTTATAAATACTTGGCAAAATCAAAAGTTAGTATCTTTGGTGCTAAAGTTGGTAATAAAAAAAATCGACTCAATTTACCCTTAAATCAAACCAAATTCAATAATATATCCAAAAGCCAAACTTGAAAACAACATTTTTAAAATATACCTTTAGCTGATATTACAAATTAAACTATCAAAAGCAATAAATATGTTTTTTTCCTGGCTTCACTCTGATATATTCATAATTAGCTTGCCACGTCAGTAGCTGGATAGTCTAACCTTAAGGCATCATTCTTGTGTTAGATTAGATTACTGATGATGGAGAGATTAAGGCTCGAATCCAATTAGGATCTACAAAAAATTGGTCTTCTTAAATGGTTTCCCAATATTATTCAACGCAGTTTCAGATATATAAGCTATAAAATACTTCCTTCCTCATCCCTACCCCATTATATTAATTATCATTTATGTGTATATTATTATTATCACCACGTCTTACTACCCGTTTGGGTTGTACGCACTTACGCTAATATGTAATGGTAGGGTGATTGTGAGATGAAATGTAATACTTACACTTTAACGTGGGATCCAAACCACGGTGGAGGCCTGGCATTCCACACATTCACAAGTTGAGATTAATACACGTCTTGTCAGAGGGGAAGGAAGGGTTTGACAATCTGATAAATCCATGCCAGGACCGAGGATTGAACCCCGGACCACCAACACAGAAGTCCGACACCTTATCCCTAGACAGCCAGGTCACCCTATTTTATGTTTATAACCTGAACAGGTAGCAATATAAATTGATTTAAAAGGTTACGTATACGAACTTTGCCCAATGTTCTGTGACTAACGTGTAAGATATTTACACGCCATATGATAAATGGCCGTGTAGGGCTGGTAGTCTCGAATTAAAACGTAAGCGTCCAAGAAGAGCTATTTGTCTCGCGTGTCGTGTGTTATGACAGCGGAGGAAGAAGATGTTTGTCGCTAGAGATGTATGGACCAGTCTCTCAGATCAGTAAATTCCAGGCAGGTACTTGTAAACACATGGGACTGCAACCGGTATTAGCCGCATCAGGAGGAGATTAACAGTTGGGTATGTCAGGTTGAAAAAACAACTTTTAGAAGAAAGAGAGATAGAGAAAGTTATATTTGAGTTTCATGCGTTCCGGTCTGCTACCAATCCTGGCTATTTGCATTATTAAGTGAGTAGGAATGAGTGAGATAGAATTAACAATAAATGTGCCCGCAATTACGTGGATAGGTAGGGGAAATGGGAGTTGGAGAAGCAAGTTAGGAAAAACTACTTCAGCACCCCCGGCATGGATTCGAAGCGTAACCTCCAAATTATTGGCAAACCTTTCTAGAGAAGATTGACACATTTATTTGTATGTCCACCAGTGCGGCTAGCTAAAGAGGTATATTAATCTAAAATGTTGTTTTTAAGGCACCTAAATCTTTGTCCGCTAGTTGCAAAATAACATTTTAAAGTTTACATAGGCATGTTTTACTTTGAGTCGGTAGAGGGTCTTTTGATTACCTTAGTCATCCCTTTAATATTATATAAGTAGTCGCCTTATGTCTAAGAATATCGATTAAAAATAAACCAGAAACCAGTTTATCCAAAATTCCCGTCCATACAGCACACCCTTTTGACTAAAAAGTATATTTAGAGAAAATACTTTTTTTAATACGCTCTAGGCTTTATTGTGAGAGTATCTTTATTCATAACACAAATTTACATCCTATTTCTCATTATGTATTATATTTTGAGGAATAATATGTGAACTTTTGTTACAAACAAAGCTAAATTAAGGCCTACAGCTTTTTAAAAGGAAAAAACCTAACTGTTGTTTTCACGTCATATCGCGCCTGTCCATTTTTTTTTTCACTTCCCTAAGAATGAACATTTCCAAAATTATGGATGATCCCAAATTTTAATCATCTGGATTGAACCTTATCCCATAAAATTTAGACAAACAACAAAATGTAATTATATTTTTAAAAATAACCTTTTACTGAAACGAAATCCAAGCCTAAGAAATCCCAAAAGAAACAAAATTAAGAATTCTCGTTTTGAAAGTAGGCTTCGTGGATTATTGGCGTCTAATTATTCTGTTATCTCTTCTTGACTCACTTTACTTACCTGTCGGTATGTTCTAGTGAAGGGTTCTATCAAACGAGAACTATCGAATAATCATTTGATAGTGCCCATCACCAATACGTTCTCCCACGATTGTACCCTCTCGATCTTCGTTCCTGTGATCGAGAGGGAGGGGGGGGGGGATTGAAACAAATGACGGTTGGACCAGACGAGACGCCGTATGACGGATGAAGTGGCGAGTACCGCCATGTCTTCACGCACTTCAACTTTCTCCAGATGGACTTGCGTGGGCATATATCCCTCCTTCCTGCGTCTCTTTTTACACCTGGGACCACCCCATAGCTGCACATTCTACCCTCTGGTCGCCGGGCAAAGGCGGTGGCTAACGCAGTCTTGTTGACAGAGTCCACTTGTATGGAAAACAAAACGGTATATTTAAACTCTACCGTTTCAAATTTCAAAATTTAGCTTCACCAGAATTCTAATCCATCCGGCCCTAGAGGGTGAAACCAACCTAAATCGGTACATCCTGCTAGATGTATTGTTTACCACGCGAATACTTTCTAATAAGTGAAATCTAATCAAAATCATGTATTTTCAATCAAATCTACTTGCGTTTGGTACTTAGGGCAAAGTTTCCTTATAATGTATGTTTAATCTTTAATATTAATCACATTCTAAGAAACATTTTAAATTTATTCTAACTACAACTATTAAATATATTCCCTTGTAACCTGTGGTCCTATGTATATTCCATTCACGGAAGGAATTACTCTCTGAAAGGTCTTTTATCCTACCAATATCGTACTATATAATAGATTTCTGGTAGAGAAAAAGGCTTTTCAGAAAACAATTCCTACGGTGGACGGAATTTAAGAGAAAATGGATCGTATTCATTGGGAGGCTATCACAATTATACAAGCGTTATGTCTAGGTTGAAATCATGGCGGAGCAAAGGATATGGAGGTGGCCGTTTCATCAAGATTTTCCCTTCATCCCACCAATCAAATTTTGGTGAATTTCCTTAAAGCTTACTTGTATGAAAAGGATTATTAGAGCACGCCAATTTAAATTCACAAAAAAAAATTTCTTTTTTAATTTTTGTGGACTAATAACCCTTGAATTTATGCGCCTTAAGACCTCTTTTTGTATATGTAAATTAAGCTTAGCGGTAAACGCCATAAACTATAAATGTTCAATCATTTTAGGCCTAGAACTCTATTTGAACTAGATCGAATCAAGAGCTAACGTACTACTCCCGCAGTAAGCTAGATTGCCGATGATGGGGAGATTGAGGTTCGAGTCTCAGTCGGGTCTACTGAGGGTGTTTTTTCCACTCGCCCCTCCATGCAAATTCTGATACATTTCTTCTGAATATAACCTTCCTAGTAACAAAACCACTAGCGTAATTAGTACATAAGCGTATAACCCGAACAGTTAGTAAGACGTGGTGCTGAAAAAAAATAAGTCGAATTGCAAGTATAGGTTGTGGAAACCCCTATGCAATAACAAAGGGGGGGGGGAGGATTAGATTTCACTCATTTCGAATATAAGACACTGTACGTTACTGCCACATATTGAGTTATCAACCCTGTATTAGTTTAGGCCGCCTTAGTTCATCGAGCAATAGATAGTTCATACCCTTGGTTTCATCGTCCCACATTGTGTGTGGTGTGTCTCTCTGACGCCTGATGTAGCTCGTTAGCGGATGGAGAGAATATTCCTCTGTCATCCAGTCAACTTGATGGTCTTATCTGGTCTTCGGGGCGGCCGTGATTAAGAGTGGACTTACCGTACACCAAGCACAAACCATAGATCTTGATACTCCTCTACTGCTGTTCATGGTTAGCTGCCATTAGAAGAGGACTTACCATCGATTAAATACAAACCATAGATCTTGATACTCCTCAACTGCTGTTCATGGTAGCTGCCACTAGAAGAGGACTTACCATCAATTAAATACAAACCATAGATATTGATACTCCTCAACTGCTGTTCATGATAGCTGCCATTAGAAGAGGACTTACCATCGATCAAATACAAACTATACATCTTGATACTCCTCAACTGCTGTTCATGGTAGCTGCCGTTAGAAGAGGACTCACTATCGTTTAAATATTAACTATAGATCTTGATGCTCCTTAACTGATATTCAGACTGGCTGCCATTAGAAGAGGACTTGCCATAAATCAAGTACACAATTTATAATGGTTATGTTCCTATATAATATTTAGAAGAGCAGTCATTGAAGAAATACTTAGTTTTCACCGCGTGTAAATTCAGGAGATATATATTTTTCGTTTTTCATGTCAGTGACAGTAAAAGGCGCGCTTACTAAAAATTAGGGATCTGGGTGCTTATTCGTGTTATTCAAGGCAACGAACATTTAGAAAAAGTCTAACTATCCAGCTAGTACAAATTAGGTCTGGCAAAGTTTTTATTTACACTTTAGGTAAGGGAGTCAATGGTAAATGTTTCAGTTTTATATTATTAAAATGATAGTGGAAATTGCTTTCTAAACCTACAAGAAAAGTTTTATAAAATACTTAACTTACAATTTGATTTAGCTAGAGAGGAACTATTTTTGACAGTCCATAGAGTTAATAAAATCATTTTAATATACCCGCTTCGGTCACTTTAGCAATATAATAGACCAGGAATCTCCAAACAGCGGCCCACGGGCCAAATCCGGCCCACCACAAGATTATATCAGGCCCTTTCTAATATTTTATCAAAAACAAATTAATTATTTCTCTTCGTTATTTATTAACTTCGTAGTATATTTGACATGTCTAGTTCCTGTCCGCATACGTGCTCAGCCTTCCCCCTCCCCCCCCCCCTAAGCCATGACACAAAGCCAGAGTGCTGTCGGAATTGCAAACCCTCATTTTCAGTCGCAGGTGCTATTCCTTACACCGACAACAGAACTGCTTGACTGTGACGATTTTTAGGTAGTTCCAAGTCTTCCGGCAGAGAGTTATAAAAGGAAAGTCCCGAAAGATGTTACTTAATTATGTAAAATAAGTAATTATATTGACTAATTATTATAAATATAATTTATTACATATAAATTGATTCATGTTTCACAGAAAAGAATCAACCTCGATCAATTTTATCAAACACTGGCTGGCTTTGGAAAGTGGCATTTTCTTACAGACGCGACCACCCACATGACTTGAGTCTAAATGTTCATGTTGAAACAAATTTATTCACGCATGTCAAGGCATTCAAGGCAAAAATAATGTTACTTGAAGAACAAATGATCGATACTTTGGCCCGCAAAAATGTGTAAAATATATTATGTGGCCCACGTAGCATAAAGTTTGTAGACCCCTGTCCTAGACTAAAGTTGACGGTGTGATTATTTTCTAAGCTTTCCACTCCCCATTCACGCACATTGTGGTAAACTTCTTCTAAATTCAACCTTCTTCAACCTTCTTCGATCTTCTTCGATCTTCTTCAATCTTCTTCAACCCAACCACATTAGCATAATAATTGGTACATACACGTATAACCCAAATGATTAGTAAGACGTGGGGAAAAATAAAAAAATAATGTATGTACAAAGTGTTTAATCTGCAACCGTTACTTTTCATAAACAATATCAATGCCTATGAGATATTATTAATAAATCAAGATGTTATCTATGCTGATAGCAAAAAAAAAACACTGTATTTTCTAAAATTTCCTGCCAGATTTACTAACAAAATACACAAAAATAGCTCTTTCAAGGAACTCAAGATAAGGCGGTGTTTTTCCAGTTTTTATAGCAAATCACTTATTTCAGTAAAAAATAAATCAAATATTGCTCCAGTAGAAACAAAGTGTTTAATTTTCTTCACAAGGTGATAACAGTTTGTATAATATCATTAGATTATTAGATTAGAGCATTAGATGACAAACTATTTAAATGAAGAGAAATAGTGTTCATTAAATTCCAAAATACCGTTGATGGATATTAAAGTAACGTTATGGCCACCATGTGAATAAAATTAAACTATGTTTATACTGGAAAAGGTGACCTGGTGGTCTAGGGGTTAAGGTGTCAGATTTCTATGCTGGCGGCCGGGGTTCAATCCTTGGTCCCGGCACAGATTTATCTGATTACCAAACCCTTCCTTCACCTCTGACAAGACATCTTGTGAATGTGAGGAATGCCAGGCCTCCACCGTGGTTCATATTCCACGTTAAACTGTAGGTCCTCCATTTAATCTCACAATCACCCTACCACTACACATGAGCGTAAGTGCGTATGACCCGAACGGGTAGTAAGACGCGGTGCTAATAATAATAATAATAATAATAATAATAATAATATACTGGAAAATTATTTGATTTCTTTTAACAAGAAAATAAGATTTGAAAATCCTGCCCATAGCTCGTGTTATTTACACTCCATTCGTTAAATATGCTGGCTGATATATACATATATATATACATATTACCATCATTAGTGAAACTGCACAAAACAAGAATCTTTCCCAAGTTATAACCCATCACTATATCAGAGTCTTAAGGGTTAACCCCCCTTAACGCCGTGGCCACCAGCCGCCAGTATGATATGGTCATGCTCCAAGTATCTGTGTAACATTGTTCCCGGCGGACATGGTCGAGTAATTTGTTCCTCTAGACTTTCCTACTCAAGTAGACATTACGTACCGTATTGTGCATTGTCACAATGACGTTCTTTCAATACAAACCTAATTATTTATTTAAATGTATGTTAACTCAAGCCAAGAGGGGGGAAACTTTTCAGAGGAAATATTTTGAAAGGACACTTCACTTTTAAAGTTGAAAGATGTTTGATAAAGAAGAAAAATATCACACAATAATGAGGGCATTTTCTTCCTCTCACTTTTTATTTTGGCTATTACTGGCCTTAGAGACTCTAATATTTGACGACGTAGCTTAAGGTACTCGTATTTGTGGGTACGCGGACTAAGAACACAAATCTCGTCTAGTTTGATTTCATAGTGACGAAAAGGTACCCTTGTATTTAAATATGTATTAATTGACTTGCAAGACTTATACACTAACTTAAAATATATCTTATAAACAAAATCAAATTCTTTAAATTGAAAACTGACACTTTGACACGGGAATATAACCCGGGACCTTTGGCTTATTACTCCAAATGCTCTTATAAATGAGATACCAAGGATTTGTCACGTGACTAGGGTCAATCTTCACACATATTTTAAGGCAGAGTATATGATATTTAGATGCTGCTATAGCTGTGCTTAGCTAAAATATCCACTTTCAGTGACCGCGTGGTCTAACATGCTAACCTCGCAGTAGACTAGACTGCTGATGACGGGGAGATCGATTCTCGGAAAGGTGTATTGAGGGTGAGTTTCCAAAATAGTTTTTCACTCTACCTCCACGCAAATGCTGGTACATTTAAAAAAATACCCTTCCTGATTCCTAAAACATTATTATAATTAGTACATAAGCGTATAACCTGAACGGATATTAGGCCTAAGATATGTTGCTTAAAATCTATAATAGCTCGGCTATTTAATTCCTTATCAAACAAAATATTTAAAAAATAATAACAGTACACTTAATACTACTCGTTATGCCAAAGTACAGATACATATCACAGGTTGTTTATAAATTATAAACACAATTATTGCCTAAGACTTAATAAATATGTTATTCTAAGACCCATCTTAAAACTGTTTACGGGAATTATGAATGCAATCAAGGAAATTTTTTTTAATCAAGTAGACTACCACAGTTAAGTCAATACTTTAGTAAACTTTAGTTAATTACCATGGGCAGTTTTAAGGTAGCTCATAAAATAAAGAAATTACAAAGTATTTTTACTGGGTGAATAATGTATAGAAATTCTTCTGTATATTTATTTATTGAGCAGGACTTTCAATCCTGGTACAAATAGTAAATATCTTGTCTTCTTCTACCGGAATCGAACCAGGTCTTCTGAAATTTGTGATTGACTAATATAGAAATTCAGTCATTGGTAGATAAACATATTTTGTAGATATATATGCTCTTAAAATACGAGTTTTGCGTTCTGCTACTAATTTAAATCTAAACAAATAGGACATTTAACACTTTTTTTCATAGTAAGTTGAACAATTAAGATAAAGGCAAATTTTCTATCGATGTCATAAGCGTAAGGAATTAGATTTATTTATGTCTTCACGTTGTTAGCATGTGTGTGTGTGTGTGTGTGTTTTTTTAGAGGGAGTGGGGGTAGGAAGTATTTTGAGTAAAGGAGAAGGAAAAATTTGCAGAGACACGCACAGCGTTAATAACGTCCAAGAGAGAAACATTCTTCCTACTGGGAATGTATTTCCTCTTATTTCCATACTGGTCCTCGTATGGTAGGAATGTTAATACGACAGGTGTTATGGGTTGGTAGCACTGTCCAAACATTCAAATGGTGGAGAACGGCACTGGTTTCACTCTTGTCCCCTTGATTTATGCAGACCCGCCAACCCTAATTGGACCCATTCATCAAATGGAGGGGAAATTTGTTGCTCAACCTTTAGAGACATTCATTCATTCATTTAAAGCCCAAGTGAGGGATTTGTGTGTGTGTGTGTATGTGTGTGTGTGT
>CABEEJ010000688.1:29554-63267 GCA_901482245.1 Timema douglasi | reverse complement strand
GGTGAACTCTTCATTTTCTTCCCTCTATTTCTGTTTTTTTTTTACGTTGGCGTCTAAATGTGGCGTATAGTGCTAAGACTGCTTAGGTGCGTCAAGATAAGATGCTTCGCCAAATAGCTTCGAAATCTTTAAGTAGGTAACGTTGTTAAGGAGGATTAAACGGTGACCTGGCGGTCTAGGGGTAAGGTGTCAGACTTCCGTGCTGGGGATCCGGGACTCAATCCTTGGTCACAGCACAGATTTATCTGATTACCAAACCCTTCCTTCACCTCTGACAAGACATCTTGTGAATGTGGGGAATGCCAAGCCTCCACCGTGGTTCGGATTCCACGTTAAACTGTAGGTCCACCATTTCATCTCACAATCACCCTACCATTACACATTAGCGTAAGTGCGTATAACCCGAACGGGTAGTAAGATGCGGTGCTAATAATAATAATAATAGTAATGAGGATTAAAAATTCACTCATAATATTACTTTTTTTTATACCCTCCATGCCTTACTAACCATCCAGGCTATACGCGTTTTAACTACGCTAATGGAGTAGAAATAAAATAAGGTAGAATTTAGAAGACATGTATACACGCATTTTATTTGATGAAGACTAAGAAACAATTTAATAAAAAAAACTGCCTAAATACACCTGGCCTAGATTTGACCATGACCTCCTCGTCACCAGAAAATCAGATTAGGTGAGCGTTATATTGAGCCCACGTTTCCAACATTGTGGATAATACCAGATTAAATACTGAATGTAGGTATTTTTATTTATTTATTTGAGACACTTAGCGTTCACTTTCTGAACCGACTGATTAAATATATTCATGCTAGTTAATAATAATAATAATAATATTTAGCACCGCCTCTTACTACCCGTTCGGGTTATACGCTTTAAGTACCAATTACTCTAATGGATTAGGAATTGGGGAGGTTGAATTAGAGGAAGTGAACCCGCATTTGCGTGTGAGGGAGAGTGGAAAACCATTTAGGAAAAACCACCCCCAGTTCACCCGACCGAGATTCGAACCTCGATCTCCCCGTCCTCAACGGTTGAGCTCAACACGACAAGCGCGTTAGCCAACTACGCCACCGAGGCGAGTTTCATGCTAGTTAAAATATGGAAATACTTTTGCCATTTATAAAAGAATATTTGTTACAATATAAACCCCTGTTTGAGTGTGTATATTTTTATATCTGAAACTATTCTTGTTTTATATTTTGTAGCGTTTAAGAAAATTGTAAGCCACAACTTAACGTAGACTACTAGACTATGTCTAGTTAAGGTCTTCTCATATGTTATACATAAGTCGGATATATGCTAACGGTTCACCCAGTATCACACCTAGGACATTTAGTGTAAGTACGATGAATATAGAACGCCCGCGTATAGTATAGGAAATGATCTCATCTCAATAAAATGTCGATAGGAACGTGTAAAAGTCCCTTGATCGAGTAGTTTATTGACGAACCAGCTCGTAATAATATCATACAAGAGAAACTGACAGCCATGTCTGTCAGAGGAACGGAATGTTTGCGGAAAATTTATGATGGTGTTTGGAATATAGAACCAGATTCGAACCTTGGTCACCCCTCCCCCTGTGGTCCAAACCCACGATTTAGTTTCATGTGCGAATATTGGAGCCTATGAGGAAATGAGTGCAAGAAGTCCTACAGATATTTTATTATTATTATTATTATTAGCACCACGTCTTACTACCCGTTCGGGTTATACGCACTTACGCTAATGTGTAATGGTAGGGTTATAAATCTGTGCTGGGACCGAGGATTGAACCCCGGCCGCCAGCATAGAAGTCTGACACCTTACCCCTAGACCGCCAGGTCACCGACAGTTCAGATATTTTAGAAAACCTAACCTGCTACGGTGGCCGAATGGCTTAAGTCACCACTTTCGTGTTAGACTGGCCTGCTGATGACAGATTGGGGTTAAAGTAGTATTATTATTATTGATATTAGCACCGTGTCTTACTACCCGTTCGGGTTATATGCACTTACACTAATGTGTAATGATAGTATGATTGTGAGTTGAAATGGAGGACCTACAGTTTAACGTGGGATCCGAACCACGGCGGAGACCTGGCATTCCCCACATTCACAAGTTGTTATTAATTCACAGTCTTGTCAGAGTTGAAGGAAGGGTTTGGTAATCAGATAAATCTGTGCCGGGACCGAGGATTGAACCCCGGACCCTCAGCACAGAAGTCTTTGACACCTTACCCCTAGACCACCAAGTCATCCTTTATCGGTGTTAGAATACCGGTTATATCTACTGGGGGTGGTTTTTCCTGAATGGTTTTCCACTATCATTCTGAACAAATTCGGATATACTACCCCTAAGATACAACCTCCTTCATCCCTAACCCGTCAGAGTAATGATCATATATGCGTATAACCTGAACAGTTATTAAGACGCGGTGATTAAAAAAACTCTTAAATATATGGTTTCTTTCAAATAAAAGTTTAGTTTAGGATTTTAATAGTGGCAATTATTTAACTAAATAAATCAATCACAAATAAATTAATTTTAGTATAAGATGATTATAATATTATCAGGAACAAAAAGCAAGCCTGTATCTTTTCACTTCTAACAGGAAGTTTGGAATTCAAATTTCAGACGTTTACTTTTAGGATAGTTTTCATTCAGGTTTTTTTCACTCTACCCCCACACTAATGCCCTTAAAGAGACCCATCTCTTACCCATTATTAACTTGTTAAAACAAACAAAAAATGGGACCTACCATTTGAAACATTATTAAGAGGTGTAATTATATATCCATGTTTTAAACATGTTTTACTACCCATCCGGGCTATCTGAAATTAATTACTATAAATGTATGAAGAAGGTACATTTTTAAAGTAGATGTATCTGAATATTCTTGGAGGTAAAGTAAGAAACCACGAAGGAAAAATTGACCAAATGGTTTTGAACCCAGACCAACTCGTTGCAGACAAGCCAGACCAGATAAACTTTTCCACCTATTAGGGTTAAAATTCGGTATAAGAATTTCCCCTAAAGGACTCGCCATCTAAAATTATTTATCACGTGGTCACCAAACACAGTAGCTACTTTGAACGCCTGTTTGTTAACTAATAATAATAATAATAATATTTAGCACCACGTCTTACTACCCGTTCGGGTTATACGCTTTAAGTACTAATTACTCTAATGGATTGGGAATTGAGAAGGTTGAATTAGAGGAAGTGAACCCGCATTTGCGTGGAGGGAGAGTGGAAAACCATTTAGGAAAAACCACCCCCAGTTCACCCGACCGAGATTCGAACCTCGATCTCCCCGTCCTCAGCAGTCGAGCTCAACACGACAAGCGCGTTAGCCAACTACGCCACCGAGGCGGGTGTTTGTTAACTGCTAAGCTGTTTTGAGCTCCTTTATATATTACATAGTATTTTACTTCTCAAAGCGTGACCATTAAAATAATGGCTAGGAAACTTAATTAATTCGCCACGCAGCTACTTGTTAAGAATTATAAAGCCGTCATAGAAACATATGTAATATTAAACACAAAGATATATGATAACATGTAGCATTTGATTTCCACGCAATAGAATCGTAGCCGGCTGTTTAGTGGCTAATTAATTTTCTCTCACAAAAACACACTTTACTGAGACAGGAGTCATTTGTTTTTGGTCGTTGTTGAGCTAGACAAGATCAAGTCCATGCAAATAAACATTTAAATAATACTCTTAAGGAGACACGATAATTATTTAACTATTTTCCAAATAACAAAATTAGTTTTGAGATTCTTTCAAGCTCTAAGATATTCTAAATTTAAAATGACACTAAAATATCTCACATATTATTTGTCGAATTGAAACAAAATATTATATATCCACACAATTTAATATATATATATATTGGTTTGAACTTTATAATAATCACTTTTAGAGTACAAGCACACTTTATAGCAAGAGTTGCTGATGAAAATTGAATTAACTAATATTTAATCATACGAATTTTGAATTTAATAATTACGTTCAACACACTTATTAATAATGTTTAAATTATTGATTAATTAATAAGGTTTAAATTAATCAGAATAAATTTTTGATTACTATGAGTATTAAAGAGTTTTGCATCCATTACCGATTTTAGGCTGTGGTCTGGTTCAGTTTTTTATTCAAGCCATATATTTTATACTACCGGTTTACTGTGCCTGGCGTAGCTGTATATGCCTTATAATCTAATTTAAGACTAGGACAGACACAACATACAGTACCTGGTCGTTAATTCATCACTATGAAAAGGTAAAACCACATTTCACAAATTATAAATGTTTAGGCCATGCCGGGAATCAAAACCGGGTCCCTTAGCTCAGTAGACAAACAAGCTACCGACTGAACTAAAGTGTCGGATACGTGTTAAACTAAGAGTTATTAAGTAAATTAACTTAGAGGCCTTACACTCGCATTATATTAGAAAGCAGATGAGAAAACCACAGTTAAAATCACGTGTCGTAAACTATGGAAGTACTAGCACCTAATTAAAACACAGTTTGTACAATCAGCGTATCCAAGAATTCAGTGTGTTAACGATAAATCAAATCTTACATAATACCAAACAACACATTAATATTCGCATCCTGATGCTACGAATTACTACAAACCTATCTGGTGTTTTTTTTTATACTCATGTCACAATCTACCATCCATCACAAACAATATCCACTACCAGGAATAATCTAACAATGCCTTGAATAACAAATCATTATCGTGAGAACAAGTGTAGTTCTTTGGCATTGACTCTCAATTGCTTCAAGTCTTTGGCAACTATAAGCACTTGTAATGTGAGTGGTTTTGCTTATGCCATCAGGGTCTGTAAGCTAGACATTTATGGTCATCTACCGACAGTGTCGGATATGTAATAATCTCCTGAAATTGGGCTTTCATGTATGTGCAGTTACTCCGCTGCGACGAGATATGAAGATGCTTTAATAGTGCCAGTATAATTCTTAAACCAAAGTTTAACCTAATTGACCAGAACATGGCCACCATAGGAACAATTATTACTCTTCAGGGGGAAAAAAACCATATTACCCTCTGGGATTATAGATTACATACATGCACAGTTTTGCCTTCAGTCTGAACTTACAGACTGAACTGAAACAGTTCTACCTGTCCCAGCGTCCCATCACACGCGTAAAGTTCGGTGTGTCGGGTTTTTATCTTCAGTCCATCTTACAATATGGTTGAGTGTAGATGCTTGCAAGTTTTTCGTGGGGAAAATGTCCTCAGTTGATGAATTGCTTGCATATGCAGCGATTGCATGCATCTTAAAGAAGAAATCCTGGAGATCAACTTTCTTCACTTTTTCAAGCAGTCAAGAATATGCTTTCTCCTTCAAACCGCGATTAATATACTCTTTAACTTATTATTTTCCACAATGAAGGGAGATTTCTGAACTCCTCGATCAATTCAGATACAAAATATTTTGACAAAGTTGTTAGGTCGTAGTAGACGATCAAACAGGATATTTTACTGAGCATGTTGAGCGTGGAATCTGAACTGAATCAAGACATGTCCCTCCGGTCGGCCACGTTTACTCCACACACGTCAGTTCCGTCCGACAGGCACCACGGTCCGCGGGTAGACCTCTCGGAATTCTCACAGTCCAACAGTCCAAATGATTGGCTGGCCGGCCGGTCACCTCTCACACACCACTTAGGCCTTTCAGACTAACTGTTCAGGCCGAACAGAAGTAGAAACTGTACGTGTTTGGGAGGAAGGGGGAGGCCTTAAGGAACAATTCATCTACCAGTCTAATGGGTCAAATTTCAAGTTTTTATTATAACACCGCGTCTCACTACCCGTTTGGTCTGAGCTCATATTTACTTATTAAGCTAGTGTGTTAGGGGAGATGTTAGTTAAATTTATATGAAGTGTACCCGCAATTGCTTGGAAGGATAGTGGAAAACCGTTTAGTCAAAACCACCCTCAGTGCGCCCAACCGGTATTCTAGCCCCGATATCTCCCTCATCGGCATTCCAGTACATTGTTAGTATGTTCCTTAGACCGTTCTACCATTGATGTGGGTTTCGGGTTTTTAATTATATAAAATATAAAACACAGATCAGTTTTATAAAAAAAAAAAATCTGAACTACCATTCCCTCCCCTTCCATACCCAAGATCATATCAAGTGCAATCTTATGTACCCGCAATACCAGCCGTGACGAATGTTCACTGCTTACGCCCGGTTTTTCCGATACTACTTTGTTCGCTGATGAGATAGCGTGATGGTATATCTCTTACCCTTTCTCTCTTAAAAATAAGAAAGACAACATAAGAAGTCCCATCTCAATCAGATGAGTACTATTTGAATTTAATGGAAACAAACAGAATAAATCGAACGTACACACAAATTTGTATTTTCATTGAATATATAGATTGGCCCACACATTGTATCTCTCTTTGTAATAGGTCTTAGTATTTTCATTTGATCTTATGGATCCCAAACAAAATTCAGATATTATTCACATCTGGAGTTTGGGGGTAATCCATTATATTATTATTATTTATTGCTAGAATATCTACTTCAAATGAAGCAGTCGATTAAACAGAATATTTTAAAATCGTGATAAGAGTTTCCATGTTTCAAACTCAAGTAACTTAAAATATTATGCCAATGTAAGTTAGCTGCTTTGCATTACTTTGTTATGTATACAATTTGGACAACCCCAATGCTATCATATATGGTGGGTCACTATTTGTATATCCAAATAATAATAATAATAATAAAAGTGCATTGCATTAACCCATTTCAGTGGCCACATGGATGGTTTTAAAATTGTTATCCACTCTCCTTCCACGCAAATGCCTGTACGTTTACTAAAATATCTCTTACCTATCCCTTAAACTATTGGCATAATAATCAGTACATAGACATAGTATGACGTGGTGCTAAAAAAATAGGCCTAAGCATTGCAATAATACTTTTCCATAATAAAGCTACTTTTATAGTTTACATTCTCGTATCTTTCAGGGGCATTAATATCGCCAACCCTCGCCTATAATTAATTAATTAATTAATACTTTGTTTCAAGTTTATATAGACTTAATCTACAGCATGTGTTACATGTAATTCATTAAATAATTAATAATAATAATAATATTAAGCACCGCGTCTTACTACCCGTTCGGGTTATACGCTTTAAGTACTAATTACTATAATGGATTAGGAATTGGGAAGGTTGAATTAGAGGAACTGAACCAGCATTTAGGTGGAGAAAGAGTGGAAAACCATTTAGGAAAAACCACCCCCAGTTCACCCGACCGAGATTCGAACCTCGATCTCCCCGTCCTCAGCAGTCGAGCTAAACACGACAAGCGCGTTAGCCAACTACGCCACCGAGGCGGGTCATTAAATAATTTACGACTTTAAAAAACATAGACATAGAAAATAATTCAAGCGCGGGCAATGAGGAGCACGAAAGCTATCTAAGATCACACAAATTATCACCTGTGTAATTATTTAACTAATCAATTAAGATCCCGCCACGCATACCGTTGATTGGACCGGTCATTCATTGTTCCAAGATATTCTCCACCCTCCTACGATATCGAATAATCTTATAAACATGTGTTTAATTGGATCTTTCACTGATAGCATCTACACGAAGAAGGTAATGATCACACGCTTAATTAAAAGCAATGACGAGGTTTAATTAGATTATCTGGACGACTGCGGCTTCGGCGTCTTAGGTGTATGTGTCTGTGATTAGCTTTGTTTCGTTTCGAGTTAGCGCGTCCGACTCTTATTCCATTTATATTTAATTGAGGTGTTTGAAGTCAACTTCATTCAATTCGAATCGAACCCGAAACAAAATTATTTTACCTTTCACTTTCCCCTCAACCCCTCGGAGAAGGTATTATGTTCTCCAAAAACACATATATGTAAAAAATATCAGTTTCTCAGAGTAGATATATAAAGTATCATATTTATATGCCATTTAGTCTTGGAGTTACCTACACTGACTTTCAATGGCCAAGCGGTCATTAAGATGTGGAACGTTACTTATACCTTTCTGCAATTTTTATTCGTCAAGGAAACATTATTTACCTACTAGAATGAATACGAAACAGCCATCCGAACCAAACCAAAATAATCTATAACATATTTGGACTTGAGATTGAAATGTATTCCATAATTATTTTTTTTCAATTTATTTATCTATCAAGTACTACAAAAAGCTTATAAATACTATATTGGCTAGAAAATAACGTGCCATTGAAAATAACAGTTGTTGGGATGGCGTATAGTTTAATATATGAAAATTCTTCAATTTTATTGATTTTTATAGGAAAAGATTTAGGGTATGTCCATCTTGAGAGTATTAAAACACACCAGAGGAAATCCTGTTTAATGGTTCGGTGTTTTTTTAAGTTTTTCACAAACATTCAAACAGTCTCAAAACCAACCTCTTTGTATAAGTTAGAGATGGTTCCAGGTATAGTGACAAATTTTCCTTTTGGGTAAAACTCTGAATTAATTCTAAAAGAAAAGAAATTGCCTATGAATTTATAAATTATTCTACTTCTTACCCATACTTTTGGCTAACAATATAGGCTATATTGGCTATATATGTTATTTTACTAAGCTAAGCGTCTAAAGGTCGAATCCTGGTATGGCCAAAATAATTAATTTGTGAATTATTATAGACTGGGTGACTCGGGCTTATGTCTTTTATATTTTGTAGATTGTGTACAGGTACTACTTAAAAGTTTCCAGAATCTACGAATTAATTTTTTTGTATAAAAATAAAAAAATCTGATAAAAGGGTGAAAGTATTTCCACTTGTTTGACATATAATTTACGATCCAAACTAGAGCTTAAAAAGAAAAGTGTGCAACTTGTAAAGAAAACAACCTAGATATCCACAGGTTTATATGGTGTCATTTTCTGGTTTCACTTTAGTCAACTGTTATTATTCAGGAAGACATTAAGTGGTCTGGTACAATCAAATCCAAGAAATATACCAGTTAGACTTAGGACCAGGATGTGGAGAATGCGTGGAAAGGCCAGTTCTTGCAGTTTTTATTTGTCAAAATAAATCAAATATTTTTCCAATACAAACAGAGTTTAATTTTCGTAACATGATGACCTCCATATTTATTGAATATCTGTCAAGGATGTTTTGGAATTTAATGACAACTTCATTAAATACCGCTATGCTCATGAAAGATATCAAAGAGCTGTTCATATCACCTTTCGAAGAAAATTAATATTTTTTTTGTATTGGTCATATTTTATTTTGCTCAAAAATTTGTTTTGCTATGAACACTGCAAAAAAATTACCTTTTTTGCATCCCCTACATCCATTTTTGCATCCCCAAAATCCACTTTTTGCATCCCCTACATCCTTTTTTACATCCCCTACATTCATTTTTGCATCTCCTACATCCTGGCCTTTAAGTCCTATCCAGCTGGAGCCAGTGATATACACTACGCGCTTGCGCAAATTACTCTGACCGAAAATAAGCTATTTTTATTTTCCTCTTGACTGGTAAAAATAATTAATCCCTATACAATATTAGGGCTAGTATATTTATTAATTTTGAAATTTATTATATAAAGAGTTAAAAGAAATTAACTTAAGATGGATGGACCCTCTTTGGTATTTAGTATATCATCCTTTATACCCAAGGGTAACTGAACAAATTTCTGACATAGTCAAGAAATGTATCATCATAAATAAAAGCGTTTGCTTGCAAGATCTAGAAAATTAACTTTTTTTTTTGGGGTCATATTGTTTATGTTTTATGATTTAGTTAGAATGATCGTTTTATAGCATGCACTTTTATTACCAAACTGAAGTAAAACTTTTCAAAAAAGTAGTATTCAATTTCATCCTATTTCTTAAGGATATTTATTATACTCGTACCTTTGCAAATATAATATTTATAGCACCTTGTTTGGATTTATTAAGCTATATTTATAGATAAATGTCCAACTCTATGATACAATTTCCATTGGAAGGCTCTTATATGACAGTCATTAAAACTACTTAATTTGATATATTTTCACGTATTAATAAGTTATGTAATGTGAACTTCAGCTAATACTTTAGATATATATTAGGCCTACTATTGCCATATAATATAACACTAAGTAAAATGTTACCAAAGTTAACCATGAAAAAAAAAGTGTATTTCCTAACAGGCTTTATCTATGAAAATTGTACTGTATTTTGTGCTGGCGGCCGGGGTTCAATCCTCGGTCGCGGCAAAGATTTATCTGATTACCAAACCCTTCCTTCACCTCTGACAAGACATCTTGTGAATGTGGGGAATGCCAGGCCTCCGTCGTGGTTCGGATTCCACGTTAAACTGTAGGTCCTTCATTTTCATCTCACAATCACCCTACCATTACAACATTAGCGTAAGTGCGTATAACCCGAACGGGTAGTAAGACGCGTTGCTAATAATAATAATGTACTGTATTTATGTGCCGAATCAAATTATAAAGTATTTTAAATAGTTTTTCTTACTCACTAACCGGAAATGTAGTATTTGCTAAATATATAATAAAGATAGCACTTTTATGTTGTCGAAACATGGCTCTCAAAACATCCATAAAGGTCTTCTATACTACGGCGATGATACAATAAGGAAGTCAGAGCAGAGCTCGTTAAAATCCCGTAACATTAAAAGGGGCAGCTCTCCACACGATACCCCAACATAGTTTCTCGTTATATTGATCTCAAATAAACTTTAGTGCAAGAAAAAGTAAACGATTTGAAGTCACAAAGTGGAAGGCTTTGATCCTTTGTGACGAAACAATAGCGTGTGCTACAACAGACCATTAAATGTAAGTACTGCGATATAAGAATAATGGTTTTCGGAGAACTAATACTTATCTATGGCAAATAGATCAGTGCAATAAATTATGTTAATTACATGCTACAGTAAGGTACTCATGGGAAGAAAGATTGCAAATAGTTTTAATAAAAGCTTAAAATGTATAAAGTACAACTATAGTATATTACCCGCCTCGTTGGCGTAGTTGGTTAACGCGCTAGTCGTGTTGAGCTCGAGTGCCGAGGACGAGGAGATCGAGGTTCGAATCTCGGTCTGTAGAACTGGGGGAGGTTTTTCTTAAATGGTTTTCCACTCTCCCTCCACGCCAATGCGGGTTCACTTCCTCTAATTCAACCTTCCCAATTCCTAATACATTAGCGTAATTAGTATTTAAGCGTATAACCCGAACGGGTAGTAAGACGTGGTGCTAAATAATAATAATTAAATATAGTATATTATTAATCGGATTCATAGGCTGAAGTCGAATACTAGATTTTCAAATTACATTTCATTATATATAATTAAAATTAGCCCTAATTTAGGAAAAAATCTATGAATATTAGTTCAATACATTGGCATTATAATGTTTTGCCCCTAACCCAACCCCTCCCCTCCCCAACAAATTAAGTTTAAGGGTGAACCAGTGATTCGGAATGAATTAAAAAAAATTATTTTGACATCTTAATTTTTTGCAATAACTCTTGTACAGTTCAAATCCTGCCTTTAAGAATAATCTCAATTAAACATATTATTTTAGCACCACGTCTTACTACCCGTTCAGGCTATAAGCTTATGTACTAATTACGCCAATAGTGTAAGGGATTAATAAGGTTATATTTATAAGAATTTTACTCGCATTTTAGCTTATAGAGAATGGAAAACCATTTTAAGAAAAACCCTCAATACAACCAACAGATTCAAAACTCGATCTCCACGTAATTGGCAGTCTAGTCTACTGCGAGAGTAGCGCTTTAGACCATGCTGCCCCCGAAGCGAGTAATGAAACATATTAACTTAGAATTTTTTTTAAAAATTAACTGTTATTAGAAGGACCACAAGTTAATATGATTGTGACCGAAGATAGTGCCAAGTATCCGACACACACATCCATACAAACTAAGATTTGAAATCATGATCTTATGTGTTAGATTCGATCCCTATGTACAAACTGAAAAGATACATACAAATAAAATATTAGTTTAGATTATTTTGCATGATAACAAATTTTTGCTCCTTATAAGAAGGTTAAGTGATGACTGCTAGATATTTTTCACATTGTATTTTTTTAGATTAACTATTTTTTCCACTTTGCATCAGCGACATAAGCCATGTGTGCTAACAAAACACTTGGGTTAAGCTCTGCCATAAAGGTGGAAATAAAATTTTGTTATGGGTACATCCGTATCTTTCATTCAGACTCATAATTGTTGAAAAATATCATCGTGACACGATAATCGAACCGAGGACCTTTGGTTTAACTCGACAATGCTTAGTGGTAGATGATTGTTGTACTAAGACATTGATTCCTGTTGGGTTTTTTTTACCATTTACAGCTTTAATTTTTTTTAACTATGTCTCATTTATTTGAAAGAGGTAAGTTATTAAATCTAAGGTTAGATAAAGAAAGGTCCAAACGCCTTTATTTAGCGGCAAGAGTTTATGTGTGGGTTTATATTGAGATTTATTATTTAAACTGTGACCAATACAAACGTCCAATTAATATTATAGCTCGTCCCCTGATGGTTTCCGCACTAATTGAAGATGCACCCCAGCTGTTCAGATAGTGCTCATAATTAACGCAGGTTATGATACCTTTTGTATCCGCTGTAGAGCACACCATGTCCGTGCATTGCTGAAAATGTACAGTAGCCCCGTGGCTTCTTTGGTGCTGACTAACAGTTCACAGCTGCCTTCTGACAGTCAACATTTAGGTACATACCTAAATTATGACTGTCAGAAGTGACAGCTGCTAAACACATGTTTTTGCAGATCATATGGTTTGGCGTAGGGATACATAATTTAGTCTGGTAGCTTTTCAAAGCCGTCATCTGTCAGATGTGCGCTGTCACTCAGCACTAAGAAGCCATGGGGCTACAGTAGATATCGTAGGATATTGATAAGAAAAATTTGACACTTACAATAAATGCCAAGGCAACTTTCACATACCCGTATAAAGTCATATGATTTTCAGGCACATTTGATCATTACTTATAAACCCTATTTCAGTGGTCGAATGTTCTAAGGCGTCAGTATCGCGTTTGACAGGCCTGCTGAAGACTGGAAGATCGGGATTTGACTCCCAGTAGGGTCTAATGAAGGTAATTTTTTTTTTTCGTAAATGGTCTTTCACTATTCTTCCACGCAAATTAAGGTAGATTAAATGTAGCCCTAAATTGCTTCCTTCCCCATTCCTACCTCATTAGGATAATTATCATTTACACGTTTAAATAAGAGGATTCTGTGAGCTGAGGGAGGAGAAGGTAGAAGACAGGTCTAAGTTCACCGACAAGAGGAATGGACCTGTCGTAAGACAACACCTAATATTAATAATGCGTATAACTTGAACCGGTAGTAAGACGCGGGGATAGAATAATTTTATTTAAAAGGTAAGATGTTTACAATTTTCATCTCAAGAGCTTTTATTAATTTGTTAATTGTGATATATTTTAACAATAATTGGTCGATTTGAGTACCCATTCTAAGTTGCTATTGAAATCACGTCCTGATGTGTTAACCTTTTGAGCTCGCAACAATGATATTTTTATTTATATTATAAATGTATGCACGCTGATTGCTATATGGGCGGTTCCCATAAATTTACACACAATCTAATAAAAAGTTATGTTCACTTTAAAAATTCCTTCATCCATGCCCGATCAGTATAAATATGTAGAACACATATAAAGATGGGGTGCACAGTAAATACATAGGTATATAGTCCAATTTGAATCAGAAAGGCCTTTCAGAGAATAAAAACACACTTTTTTTCTGTCGACATCGCTAACATTTAACAATAGTTTTCTTTTAAAAATACAGTTAACCGTTGATTTTATGGACTAATTGGTAGTAAATCATTCCATGAAGTCGTGGTAAACAATTAATGGGTTGAAAAATACAAATACAGAAAATTTGATTCCTTTTATAATGCATTTAATGACAACAAAGTGGGTAAAGTAGTATTATACATAGGCCTATTCAAAAGAACAGTGAAGTCTTTGCATCCAATTTTATTTTCCAAGCAATTGAAGATCCCGTACAAATTTTAGCCATTGTTAATGATATACCACTTAATTTTTTTTTCATTGATTTATAGTTTGGTACTTAAACTAATAAAGGTTAGTTTCTTTGGTGGTGGCATTGTAAACATGTATATGACAGTAAAAATGCTGAAATAAATGCCTTTATTTCTTTATTTATTTGATGTATTTAACATGTAATTTCTGAACCGACTGATTATATCAGAAAATGAATTTTTATACTAGCGAAGGTGACCTGGCGGTCTAGGGGTAAACTTATATGCTGGTGGCCGGGGTTCAAACCTCAGTCCCGGCACAGATTTATCTGATTACCAAACCCTTCCTTCACCTCTGACAAGACATCTTGTGAACGTGAGGAATGCCAGGCCTCCANCCCTTCCTTCACCTCTGACAAGACATCTTGTGAATGTGGGGAATGCCAGGCCTCCACCGTGGTTCGGATTCCACGTTAAACTGTAGGTCCTTCATTTCATCTCACAATCACCCTACCATTACACATTAGCGTAAGTGCGTATAAACCGAACGGGTAGTAAGACGCGGTGCTAATAATAATAATAATAATATACTAGCGAAAGTTAAAGACCCTACCAATTGTGCCAGGAAAGGTATTTTCACACACCTTCCAGAGTTATTTTACATACCACAATCGACATAGGACCGACTGCTTTACTTCCCCTACGAAGGAAGTTGTGCTACGGATATTTATCGCTCAATAAAAATTCGTCCACCCCGACTGGGTTTGAACCCACGTACTGTACATCGGGTCCTGAGGCCACCAAGGTCAGCGAAATAAAAATTCGTATAACACTAACACAGAACTATATACATACACAACTTTTAAAATACTGCAAAGTACATGAAAAAAGCATAATGCTCCAGGAATGACAAAAAAAAAAGCAGAACAATTTAATGTAACAATATGTTTTGAATTTTGAGCGGTGTGCATTAGACGGGGCCAAGGAAGGGGGAGTCATACAGTTCCCTTACCTCAAATTCTCGGTTTTTACAGATTTGTCAACCACTGTCAAAAAAATTCACAACTTACAAGAGCTTTCCGTTAAATCCGAAGTCCATAAAATCGAAGGTTTAATGTATTGATAGTATCTATCAAAATATACAGCTGCTAGATATTACATCTAACATGAAAACATGGAAGGCAAGTCTACAGTAGCCCCATGGCTTCTTAGGTGATGACTGACAGCTCACAGCCGACAACTAAAAGCTTTTAAAAGTTACCGGACCAAATGATGTATCCCTACGCCGAACCATATGATCTGCAAAAACATGTGTTTAGCAGCTGTCACTTCTGAGAGTAAAAACTTAGGTATATACCTAATCGTTGACTGTGAGAAGTCAGCTGTGAGCTGTCAGTCAGCACCAAAGAAGCCATGGGGCTACTGTAGTAGTCTTTATTGATTTCAATAAAGCTGTTTCAATTAAAATTGAACTGTATATAGCAAGAACAGATTAAACTTAATTTCTAACGAACCTCAATCTATCAATATCGAGTATGAAAAAAGTAGCATGTGTATTGTGTAGTATTCTCCTAGAAAGATCACATCATATGTGTCATCACTATATTACACCATTTTTCTAGAGGTTGAAATGGTAATACGAGATTGTGGTATTTTTGGTGGTGGCAGCTAACTGTGGGAGTTTTGTTACGGAACAGTTCGGTGGTTTCTGTTTCTGCAACAGATGGATCCAGACAAATTCTCTTAGTGTGGTTTCTGCGGTCGCCCGCCACCAACTTCTCGATTGCGTCAGACCGCGGCTGTCAACCTTACAATCTGGGATATGTCTGGTTTTCTAATCAGAATGTGAGAAACGTTTGTTTGGTAACATTTTTATACCTATGATCTGGTATGTATGAGCTTGAGAAGATATATTTTTAATTTTTGTTTAAGTCGCTAGGCAGATTATATATTATTATTATTATTATTAGCACTGCGTCTTACTACCCGTTCGGGTTATACGCACTTACGCTAATGTGTAATGGTAGGGTGATTGTGAGATGAAATGAAGGACCTACAGTTTAACGTGGAATCCGAACCACGGTGGAGGCCTGGCATTCCACACATTCACAAGATGTCTTGTCAGAGGTGAAGGAAGGGTTTGGTAATCAGATAAATCTTTGCCGTGACCAAGGATTGAACCCCGGCCACCAGAACAGAAGTCTGACACCTTACCCCTATACCATCAGGTCACCCAGATTATATAATCAGTTCGCCATCTCATATAATCTCTACCCGTCCCTGTGGTGTAGTGGTCAGTGAACCTGGCTACGAGCCTAGGGGTCCAGGATTCTATTCCCAGCTGGTACCATGAGTATTTTTCTAACAATAAGAATTATCCCAATGGTAATCTGGGGCTGGTAAATTAGTCTTTAAGTTAGGTTTAAGACTTTCACTGGTCCACACCTTCGAATACATTATTATAAAATCATCTCATTGCGGGTAAGTGTAGACAACCTCGTTTGGTGTAATCTGGGCAACGATCTATGCCACCAATGGTCAAAATCTATATACAGGTGACCAAAATATATTATGTCTCTCTCTAAGTAAGTAATACCAAACGCTAAGAAAAACTATAATCGCTTATAATTTTAAAAAACCTACATATTCATAAGTTTCCCTCAGATAAACAAACATATTTTCTGATAATAATATGAAACACGGTTCAGATCTAAATTTTGGGCAAAATTACTATATAAATAGTATTGAAAAACCTTATTTTTTCAATTTCATTAGACTATTTTTTTTGACCAAAATTTAAGTTTTTTTATCATATTAAATAATACCCAGAGATACCCATTTTGAACGAAATTCGTTGAATCGAAAATAAATTTAAGATTTTATAAAACCAGTCATCAGTAAATTACCCTTAATTTAATAGAATACTAATAATTATACATGGGGGTATACAGAATTTTAATATATGCTTTTTGGGGCTCTGGGG
The DNA here is from genome assembly GCA_901482245.1 of Timema douglasi. Classification (NCBI taxonomy): domain Eukaryota; kingdom Metazoa; phylum Arthropoda; class Insecta; order Phasmatodea; family Timematidae; genus Timema; species Timema douglasi. The sequence goes on along the minus strand of CABEEJ010000688.1, from coordinate 46,223 downwards.
TATATAATTGATACATAGATAGTATATAGTATATATCGTGTACATATCTGTATACATAGTATATATCAGTATAGTGTATATATAGTAGATATCACTGATATATAATGTATATATATAGCACATCATCTTACTACCCGTTCGGTTTATCTGCTTATGTATTGATTACACTTGATGGATTTAGGGATCAGGTAGTTTATATTTAAAGGATGTGTACCTGCATTTGCGTGGAGGCCGAGTGAAAAACTGTTTTGGAAGAAACACCCTCATTACACCCGACCGAGATTCGAACTTAGATCTCCCCCATTATCGGCAGTCTAGTATACTGCAAGATAAGCTCGTTTGAACTGATGTATTAAGATCAATAATAGATTCTTTAAATAAACTATTTTCATAACCTCAAATATTGATCTCAAATCATAATAAATAATAATTTTTGGCATTTAAACTAAAATGGCAGTACTCAGAATCGTGTATTTTTTCCACTGAGATCATTATCAGTTATTTTGCAGTTTCATTCTAGTACCGGCCACCTATTAATATACTCAACCTGACTTTAGTAATCAAGGAATCTTGCGAAAATCAAACATGACCACTATTTCGTTTAAATATTGTTTTCTTAAACACAATAAGATACTTTGTATTCATAACACACCCTTAATATGAGGTATGAACTGCCTCACTAATCTACTGGTTCAAGACAGGGGTTGGCAACGTTTTTTAGGCCCCATTTAACTTAGAGACTTATCTACGATCCAGCGATTACCCATCGTTTCTCTACTCAACTTTTTTTTTTACATTTTTCTTACTTTTCTCCTTAAATTCAATCCTTCCTAAAATAATAATGTCCCCACCTTTATACTTACTTACTCTATGGCATTATAAACTTGAAAGTTCAATGCCGCACTTCATAAGTTCGTCACATATCCCTTCTTGAGCTAGTTATATCCAATCCATTTCATTACACCCTATCCCTATCTATAGCTAGTTCTATCCAGTCCATCTCATTACACCTTATCCCTATCTATAGCTAGTTCTATCCAATCCATCTCATTACACCCTCTCTTTCAGTATAATTCTAATGCTATTCTTCCATCTATGTCTAAGTCTTCCTAATGGTCTCTTCCCAATGGGTTTTCCAGCCAATATCCTGAACAAGGTTCTAGAATCTTCCATTCGCGCCTCATGTCCTACCCACCGTAGTCTGTGAGACTTGATTATCTTAACAATAGCTTGTTATGAGTACAGGGTATGTAGCTCATCATTTGTAACCTCCTCAACTCACTAGTGGCCTCACCTCTTTTTGGATCAAATATCTTCTTAAGCAATTTGATGTCATCGTGTAAGGTAAACGAGCACGGTATAGAATAAATTTAAGGTACATTTTCATATTAAATAATTTAAGTTACAGATTATTACCGATTAAGGTTAATATTCTCATAATAACATATTATTTTAAAGCACTTGATAAATTTGAGAGATTAAAATAATTATAAAATATTAACTTTAATTGACGATGTACATGATCGTTTAAAATTTAACGCGAGATCGACCCCTGGTCCAAGTCATCACTCTCATGCTAGACTGACCTGCTAATTACATAGATCGGGGTTCAAATCCCACTCAGTTATATTGAGGGTAGTTTTTCCTAAATTGTTTCCCACTCTTCTTCTACGCAGATGCGGGTATATTACCTCTATAACGCTTACTTCCTCGTCCCTACCAAGATAGTAAGAAGTGTATATATATGGTATGGGCAAGATTTGAAATTTTAAATGTTTATGATACGAATCGATCATCGAAAAATCGAGATTAAAATGTTTGTTTCGAGATAGAGAAAAAAAGAAGCTGTTTCATCTCTAAATAAATAAATATATATATATAATTTTATTAAAGATAGGTCGAATCTTATATTTCTCGAATTCAAGTCCAAAATTTTCTTTCAAATCTTAAATCTTCAAAAGTACATTTTTAATTTGTCAACAAATTGAAGAGTATATTCTAAGAAAGAAAACAAATTTACATAAATAAAGTAATAACTTGTTAACAACAATTATTACGTTTGATTAACAGAACTTAATGCTAAAGGAAACGTCATATTTACAGTTGTGTTTTCATTTCATATTAGGAAATAATTTTAACTATATGAAATTAATAAATACCTTACTTGCAATTTAAACTAATTGGACTTGAATTAAACAATAAGTTGCGGCCCGTCTAAATTCAAAAGAGTCAAATGTTTGTTATTTAGCTCTGCTTATTTTAACTTTGTGGTCGGTCAAGATTCATATAAAGTTAAATAAACGGACCTGTTAGTTGTGTCCGAGTAGCCTAGTGGCAGGTTCATGTATTAACTGTAGAAATGGAAAATATTTTGTATAAGACATTAGCATAGCAAATAAAACTTTTTATAGAAGCTTTGGTACCACTTAACAGTCCTATTTTGTTTAATTTTCTTTTATATTACGTTTCAAGAATAAACAAGACATTAAATAAACCATTATGTTTTTGTATAGGAATTTATTTTAAAAAAATGTGATTTTATTATTTTATTTTTTACCTAAATGAAGCTAGATTGTAATTTTTTTTTCTAATTACACAAATCTAAGTAATTCCTGAAAAATTGCATTTAGAGATTAATCTAAGGCCTTTTTATTTCAATTCAAGATTTTATTTTTTCGGAGATTCTTGAATCTCGAATACCATAGGAATCAAGGGATTTAAGGAATCGAGGATTCATGCGTCCCAACTCTATATTTTATACATTTCTTGAGACTTTAATGAAAGTTCTTCCCTATCTAAATCGTACCGAAGCTAAGTTCACCAAATGTAGGCGGGTTCTCAAACATTTTCTTATCCCCCTGAATGTTTTATATTCTCTTGTTAGTGTCAGTTTTCTAGACGATCATAACGTTTCTGTTGGCTGTTACATAGGGGTGTTGAACACCCTCCTGACAACAACCAAGAATGGTGGTTATAAACGAGCTCTAAAGGGTGCTTCCTACGTATAAAAAAAAAATCTCGTTCATGAATCCGCGCCGCGGGTTACAGGTGGTAATTTGGCTGTCGTCATCTTTGTTGATATTTGTTGGTATCTATCTATCTTTCTAGGATCCTCTTGATGGTGTGATTACGAATGATAAATCTAAAAGGGTAGGGCTCTAAAAAAGGATTTGAGACTTCTTCGTGATGTTAATATTATTTCTGGAGGCATCGCGTTTCAGATGAAATATGGAACCATTTCGTGTTTAAAAAAAAACAATAAAATATGTTAAGACCGTTGATTAAAACGTTGGTACCTAACTAACGAAGATTACAAATGCTTGTGTATAATATTTAGTAAATACTAAGAATTGAGTATTTTCAAATATGAGTATATAAAACTATATTTCTTCCCGAGGATGATTTAGGTAGATAAATAAAATTGCCTTAATAATAAATCGTTATGAAAACTAGAAACCTTTGCTTTTGGAAGTGGGCGTGTGGAAACGAATAAAAATAATAAAATTGCTTTTAAAACCAACAATTACTTATTATCATTTTGCGCAAACATCACCGAAGAAACATCTTTCACCACCAAATAATGATTATATAAACTCTTAGCCAAAATAAAATTAATCTTTGACCTGACATTAATAAAACAATTATAGAAAAAATTATCCATACATTTTGTTAGGATTTTATATAATTTGAGGTTAAACACATATCATATTAGCTACGATAATGTATTAGGGATGAGGAAGGTTGAATTTTATGTAAGAATACCCACATTTGCGTATGGATAGAATGGAACCACATAATAACTAATACTTTCAATATACTCTTCCGGGATCTGAAACCCGATCCCCCCATCATCGGCAGTCTATTCTGTTGCTTGAGCTACGCTTTTTAAACCATGCGACCATCGAAGTGTGTGATTATGTGCTATACAATATCACATACCAATAGTCTATTAACATGGATACATTACTTGAAATCTTCAAAAAGTTCTTCTTAAAATGAAATTGTTATTCCGAGTGATGTGTGGATGTTTGATTAAAAAATTATACGGCTACCCGTTTTCAGACTATATATATTAACACCTGGTAGCTTTTTTTTTAAAAAAAATACCGTTTTTATGATGTGATATCCTCATGGTCACGCCCTGGCAGCTTTCACGCGTGCCTTGTTTAGCATACTACACTGCCAACATGTGTATGTGACGGGAACTTGGATTAACTGATCCTAGGAGGTGTTAGTTCATTACTCCCCTCAGAGGACAGGGGATGCGACAGAGGACCTGGTTAATGTGTGTTAAGAGCGTGCATCACATACCAATCAGTTCTCTGATACAGTCAGCTAAAAATCGTAAAATTACACGAAAACTGTTGCGCGTGGATCATTTCTGATTAAACATTAATGGAATAAAGAGTTAATAGAAGATCCTAGTACAGAACATTGTTGAAATATTAAATGATATTTGGATAAAAAAAACTGCATTAAAAATTCCGTTTTTTTGGCCATTTTAGAGTGATTTCACAGATAAACACTGTACACAAATCTTTATTCTGTATTAATAGGTGCATACTGTAGTTATTAACAAGAAACTTGGTCGCTTTATCCCCCATCGTCATCACGGAAAATTTCGAGTAATCGTTCAAATACGAATGCACTGAACATATTTTTTGGAATGTCGTAGGGTCTTTTATTTTTCCTTTTATATCTCGTGCGAGCCGGGAGCTGAGGTGGGTCTGCTATGATGAACGCTGCATTGACCAATTGGACCGTATTAATATTATTATTATTATTATTTGGGTTGTAAATACAAATGGGTAAAGGTATTGCTTGATTCATACAGTTTAGTGCCAATATTTTGGATGAGATGGTATGATAACTTAATTACTATGGAAAAAGAAAGAATACAAAAAAAGAGAGTGATAAAGATGAAGAATGTAGGTAATAGACTACAAGGGAGACCAAGAAATAGATGTAAGGAGCGTATACAGCAAGTGTCAGAGTGTGAGAAGAATTGATGCAAATAAAGGAGGAAGAGGGTTGTAAAGAAAGAGGGAGATGGGTGAATTTTACTAAATTGACCTGGCCACAAGCTGGAAAGAGTTGATGATTTTATTTATTTATTTGAGGTATTTAGCGCGCATTATCTGAACCAACTGATTATATAATCACATGAAAATGTCTATGAACTAGAACGAAAAGGCCTACCAATTTAGTCGTGTGAGTTATCTTCATACTTTCCAATGGTTTACACGCCACAACCGACATTGGAGCAACGACTTTATTTCCCCTCTGAAGGGAAGTTGTGCTAGCTCAAGAAAAATCCATCGACCTAAGCTGGATTTGAACCCACAAACATAGTATATGTATATATATATATAGCACCGCGTCTTACTACCCGTTCGGGTTATACGCTTTAAGTACTAATTACTCTAATGGATTAGGAATTGGGAAGGTTGAACTAGAGGAAATGAACCCGCATTTGCGTTGAGGGAGAGTGGAAAACCATTTAAGAAAAACCACCTCCAGTTCACCCGACCGAGATTCGAACCTCGTTTTCCCCGTCCTCAGCAGTCGAGCTCAACATGACAAGCGCGTTAGCCAACTACGCCACCGAGGCGGGTCACAAACATAGTCGTGAGTCAAGCACTTAACCCCAAACCGATTGAGGTCGACAGTTGATGATGAAGACGATAGTTGTTGGTGGATTAGTGATATTATTATTACTATTATCTCTCACTGTCAGCCCAAACATCCTCAGATAAAAAGGAAAATGCGCTAAATTAATGATGGGAGATTGATTCTTAGCAGTAAATATGGTTATTTCTCAGACTATAGTCAACCTTCCCATTTATTGACAATTTGTTTGACTGTTCGAATAACTTCTAGATCTACTTTGATGTATTCATAATATAAATGTGTGTTGTAGCGCCCACTTTTGGCAAATAAGTGTCGACATTGAGAATTGTTTGAAATATACAATTATATTATTATATGGACAAGATTTACTTGTATTTGCTTTAAATTGGACAATATTTATTAATTTTATTTATTTAGCAAAGTTTCTTACTACCCGTTTGGGCTATACTCCTACTTACTAATTAAGCTTGTGGTTTTAGGGATTTTGAAGGCTATATTTAGAATAAGTGTACACAAATTTGCTTAGAAGGAGAGCGGGAAACCATTTTGAAAAACTGTCCTCAGTAAATCCGACCGGGAGTCAAACCTCGATCTCCACGTCATAGGCTGTATAGTCTACTGCCAAAATAGTGCCTTAGGCTGGCAGTACCCAAACTTTTTTCCCTTGTGTTCCTCTTGGTGATAAACTGTGCCTTTAATTTTGAGCAAAATGTTTAATCACTATTTAATTATTAATAGTCATTTCTGAATTATTTGTTGCAATTTAAAATAAATTGGCTAGTAATGAGGTTTAAAAACAATGCGATAAGCTGAATAAAGAGGGCAGACATTTTTACATTCAAAAAAGAAAAAAGTTATGTATTAATAATTACACGAACTATTTTATGCTTAAAATTGAAATAATTTTTTCAAGGTCAAATATTGAAGAAAACCTGCACGCTTATCAAATATTTTAGCTAATTTCATAACTTTTGACTGATCTTTTACCTTAAACTGCTGGCACGTGTAGCTCTTTCCGCCATTATTCCAATATTTTCGCGTACCCCCAACCGTCCTGGCACGTACCCCACGTTAGGAACCGCTTCCTTTGACCATGCGCCAACCAAAACGGGAATTATATTTCAAATATAGTAAGTAATTAGTTATTCGTCAATTTTTTTTCATGAAAACACTTATTGTTTGTTTGTTAAATCACGGGCCAGACGAAGTCAGTCCGCGGGCCGAGCAGAGACGACTGGCCGGACACATATTTGTCGGTGAGCGATCTATCCTCGTGTCGTTGCTCCAAGTATCCAACCTGGTAGCCCAGCCCTATGACGTCGATTTTCCTTGTAGAGTTTCACTAATACGCGCGGATTAGCGCCTAATTTATGCGACAATTATTCTGGCAGCGATGATTTACCGCCGCATGGACGAGACGGATTCCTTGTCGAAACACTCGATGGTAGACCGGTGTGACCATCGTGACCCCGTTCCGTGTGGTTTATACCTCCCGCATAACTAGACACTTTGACCAGACAAATTTTCATAGGAAGGTTATCTGACATCTAGAAAAGTTATATTATTATTATTAGCACCGCGTCTCACTACCCGTTCGGGTTATACGCACTTACGCTAATGTGTAATGGTAGGGTGATTGTGAGATGAAATGAAGGACCTACAGTTTAACGTGGAATCCGAACCACGGTGGAGGCCTGGCATTCCCCACATTCACAAGATGTCTTGTCAGAGGTGAAGGAATGATTTGGTAATCAGATACATTTTTGACGGGACCGGGGATTGAACCCCGGCCACCAGCATAGAAGTCTGACACCTTACCCCTAGACCACCAGGTCACCACTAGAAAAGTTATATTTTCAAGTATTAATACGTCAGGTCATGGGGTCTGTAATTATAATATTTTTTTTAGCGCCCCGTCTTACTACCCGTTCGGGTTATACGCTTATCTACTAATTACCTTAATGGTTTTAGGGATTAGGATGGTTATATTTACCAGCTCCGATGGTCACGTGGTCTAACGCGCTACTCTCTTAGTAGAATAGACTGCCGATTATGGGGAAATCAAGGTTCGAATCTCAGTCGGTTGCACTGAGGGTGTTTTTTTTCAAAATGATTTTCCACTCTTCCTCAGTTCAAATGCGGATACACTTAATATATATTCTACCTTCCTAATCTCTACAACATTAAACTTCGAATATCTCTGGTAAAGATAAAAACAAGGGAGATTACAATAAAATAACAAGTCAAAATGATCTTATTAATCACTACATTTCCAAGTTAAATTTTTTTGAAAGCTATAAATACAATTGAAATGATCTGGTTTTGGGTCCCTTAAATTGTGATTCCTACAGAATATGTTAACTACATAGTTTGTATAATGTAGCTTTAAATTTAAAAAAACTATTACTAGTTTTTCTTGTAGTTTCCCGCCCTTTAGTTTAACTGCTGATAACTAATATATAGTAATTCTTTAATAATCCTAAAAAAAAATATAAATGTATACTTAATTCCTTTTTATTACGATTTATATCCATACGGCACTGGGCATGCACGTAGCCCTTCGATTGGTTAGTGTCGCCTGTACCATCTGGTAGTAGCCCCATGTACTAGGGTAGTTCAGAAAGTGTGGTGGTTCCCCGTTGCCTTCCACTCTGAATTTCTATGAGCTAGAGTGAAAGGGCCTACAAATTTTCCCAGTAAAGATATTTTCACATAACTTCCAGGGTTCTTTTACATGCCACAATCGACAAAGTGAACGAAGACTTTACTTCCCCTCCAAAGGAAGTTGTGCTACGTATTTTTATCGCTTAAGAAAAAATTCGTCAACCCCGTCTGAGTTTGAACCCCCAAACATCGGCTCTTGGGGGCGAGAAATTTACCTCAAGACCACAGATTAGTATATATAATTCTCAAAAAATTTACCAAACAAAATATAATGGACATTATAATTCAATAGTGACAAAGCTCGCGCATTCCAATGTTTCGTTTGGAACGCCTATAGGAGCTGTTGTAGGCAACATGCATCACACAAATTTAAACTCGCCAATCACAGAATAATGTACACATCTTGAGCTGCGGGGAAGGGTGGTATATATGACATTCTATTTAGTTGGAGTGGAAGTAAAAAATATATAAAACTAATAGTCTTAGCAACCAACCGTTAGGATTACACGCAAATGCAGAGGTTTCCAAAATTTTGCAGGGTTTGACCATAATTTTGGTCTCCAAGATCATCTTCATCTCTTGATATCCTACAAGTGTTCATATCTTTTTTTTTCTTTCAAATAATTGGTTTACTGAATACTAATATCCACCTTGAATATTCGTATTTAGATACATACACTTGTGTAGTAGGTATAATTGAGAGAAAATGTACCTTTATTTGCGTGGAGGGATAAGGTGGTTAACTGTTTAAGATAAATAAATCACCAGTAGCTCCAGTCAATAAGAATCCAAACATGTTTAAAGAGAATCATTATGCACAGGGGGGTATTTTGTAAGTTGTGCCAGCAGAGCCACTTGCCTAAACACGAGACCACTACAACTACTATTATAATTATTATCATCACCACGTTTTACTACCCGTTCGGGTTGTACGCAATTACGCTAATATGTAATGGTAGGGATATTGTGAGATGAAATGGAGGACCTACAGCTTAACGTGGGATCCGAACCACGGGAGGCCTGGCATTCTCTACATTCACAAGTTGTGATTAGTACGCGTCTTGTCAGAGGTGAAGGAAGGGTTTGAGAAATCAGATAAATACGTGCCGGCACCGAGGGAGACCACTACAAAAACCAAGTCATAGAGGCACCGTCAAAGTTGAGTAACCGAAAGAAACCTAAACAGCACCTTAGTTTTTATCATTTTAATCGCTTTTATTTCTATTTGAATTTGGCACCTTCTTATAATCATTGTAATCATTAAAAAGGTAAACAGCATTGTGACACCATCAGAAACATGCCGCGACCACAAATGAGCTGGCGGAAAACCATTGCGCTAACATGTTAGGGATGAATTAGGTTGAATTTAAATCAAATGCACCCATATTATCGTGGAGTTGTTGAAAGACATTTAAGAAAAACTACACTCAGTTCACACGACTGGGACTCAAATCCTTCCCCACACCCCTTCGTTTTTGGCAGCCTAGTCTATTGCAAGATGGGCCTTAGANGACCGGGGGGGGGGGGGAGTCTTCAACATTTTAATGTCCAAGATCTAAAGTTTCTGTCTCTTTTTGGTTCGCGAACCGCAATTATATACCGACAATATTAGGATTGAACACACATTCAAATATTCTTATCAGCTCATTCTTATACACTTAAACTCACACTAGGTGAATTTTCAAATTTTTCTTAACGTATGTTCATTATTTATTATTTATTTTTTCACAGCAGAAGGTAGCAAAATTTGTTTTGTCTTCTAGCTGTAATTTGTCTTTTCAAACTAAATTTCTATAAGAACTTAATACTTTTCTTTACGTAAAAAGCAAAAATAATTTATAAAATAATGTAAAATACTTAAATAAAATAAGTATTCGTTTTATTAGTTGATTAACCCTACATAAAATATATTTCTATATTTACTTTTTCTTTTGAAATAATATTAGTGTGTTCGTGAACCAGTGGGCCGTAAAATGTAATTGCGGGCCACGGATTGAATATGCCTGCCTTAGACCACTCTCTATGAATTTAATGGTTTTTGAGTTTGTCTATGACAGGCTGATGACAATATTACCCAACCTAACAAAACCAAACCTTCAATTTGGAGATGCATGAAAGGTTAGGTTTTATTAGGTAGTGCGAGCTTGTTATAAAAGTATATTTATTATAATCACGGTGACCTGGTGGTCTAGGGGTAAGGTGTCAGACTTCTGTGCTGGCGGCCGGGGTTCAATCCTCGGTCCCGGCACAGATTTTTCTGATTACCAAACCCTTCCTTCACCTTTGACAAGACATCTTGTGAATGTGGGGAATGCCAGGCCTCCACCGTGGTTCGGATTCCACGTTAACCTGTAGGTCCTCCATTTCATCTCACAATCACCATACCATTACACATTAGCGTAAGTGCGTACAACCCGAATGGGTAGCAAGACGTGGTAATAATAATAATAATATAATCACAAACAATTAAAAATATAACAAACATTCATAAATATTACATTTTAATCAAACGTCAAAAAATACCTTCACAAAAAAACACTTTTTACCATTTAATTTGGATACAACCCAACTAAATAAACTCTACAATCAAGTGATCGTGTGTATTTACTATAATTTATAGTTAGATTTCAATTTTAAATAACCCACTTGGGTGACCGTATGGTCTAAGGCGTAATAAATTGGAATGCCGACGACAGGGAGATGGGATTTGAATCCAAGTCCGGTGTAGGCCTACCTAGGGTGGTTTTCCACTCTCTCTCCACGCAAACATGGGTACACTCCCTCTAATCTCAACCTTCATCATCGGCGTAACTAGTGCATATGTGTATAACCTGAACAGGTAGATAGAATCATTTTTACTTAGCACAACGTCTAAGACACAATTACCAGCTAGTACCAATGGAATGGAACTTTCTTTTTCCCCCCCATACATTATTGTTAACTACAATTAAAATGCATCTGTTGCGAGTGGAATTAAAACTACATCTGTTGCGAGTGGAATTAAACGTATCTCAAAAAGTCACGGCTCATCATCACTAATTGATCACGTGGTCACGGATAACGAGGCGAGATCCTTTACAATTCTCAGCAATAAATCTGAGTGTGTGGAATGGGAGGAATGTATGTACCGAGAGGCTTTATGTATATACTAATAAGTAGTATGCCCCACTGCACTAGACCTTGAACTACACTTGAACGAGATAGTTATAGACGTATAATAAGATCACACCAGAGCTCTACACAATTTAATAGAAGGGGACGTAGCTGGGTTTGCTAAGGCAACTGGTCCCTCTTATCTGAATACAATAAACCCTTGATTTAATTACTTACGGTTGGATGAAAGGGGACGCGATAAAAGGCCAGTTTTTATAGCAAAACTTTTTTTAGCCAAAGTAAATAAAATATTGCTCCAGTACAAGCACATAACTTAATTTTCTTCCCATGGTGACCTCAAAATTTCTTAAATATCTGTCAAGGGTGCTCTAGAATTTAGTGACAAAAGTTTGTTAGATAATGCCAGCATGGTTATGACATTTATTTAGGAATTATCGTTGATAAAACATGCAAAAAAAATTAAATTATAGGTTTGTACTGACGCAATATTTTATTTATTTTGGCAAAAAAAAAGTTTTACCATAAAAACTGCAAAAAGAAAACATTTGCCTTTTCTTGCAACCCTTCCATCCCACCTTAACGGACAGTTTTTGTCATTTGAGATTTTACGGACAATGGCCAACAAGTATGTGAAATCCTAGAGTCTATGGCATTACTCACCCTTTAAATGTACCCGTCTAATGCACACCATTCAAAACCATTTTCAAAAAAGTATGTGCAACATATATATTTTTGAACTTAGTTTTTTACTTTACTTTGAAGAAGAGAATTTGTTGATCTTGGTGGCCTTGGGGTAAAGTGCTTGTCTCAAGACCCAATGTTCATGTATTCATGCCCAGCTGGGGTCGATGGTCGTTAATAACATGTAGCACAACTTCCTTCGGAGGGGAAGTAAAGTCTTCAGTCACATGTCGATTGTGGTATGTAAAAGAACCCTGGAATGTATGTTAAGATAACTTTCCCAGAAAAATGGGTAAGCCCTTTCGCTCTCACACATAGAAATTCTCATGTGCTGATAAAATCATTCGGCTCAGATAGTTCACTTTAAATACCTCAAATAAAGAATAATTAATACAATTATTAGTTTAATCTAGGTTATCTTTTTATGACTAAAAATCTTATAAACTAAGTTTAATGGTGATTATTGTACCTATTAATGTGACTTGCCTTACTATAGTTTGAGATCTGTATGCCTCTACACTTATGTCTCTTCATATTCAAATCACGAATGTTTATATGGGATAAATATTTGAAATGTAATTGATTTTTTCTTTATAATATTATTATTATTATTATTTTAGCACAGCGTCTTACTACCCGTTCAGGTTATACGCTCTTTATAATTTTAACTCATTTGCTATCATTGATTATATTAATTATTCTCTATCTAAGGGAGAATTAGAGAATGATGAAATTTACATATCACCCATGTAATGAAGGAGCGGAATTTACATAAAATTGTATAATGATTTGGAGCGGGGGAGGGGATTTACATCAGAGTTTATGTTGATGAGACGCAATTTACATCAAAACTTGCAATGACTGGATGGAACTTACATCAGAACTTGCAATGACTGGATGGAACTCACATCAGAACTTGCAATGACTGGATGGAACTCACATCAGAACTTGCAATGACTGGATGGAACTTACATCAGAACTTGCAATGACTGGATGGAACTTACATCAGAACTTGCAATGACTGGATGGAACTTACATCAAAACTTGTAATGACTGGATGGAACTTACATCAGAACTTGCAATGACTGGATGGAACTTACATCAGAACTTGCAATGACTGGATGGAACTTAATTAATAGCTTGCAATTATGAAACGTAAAATGCATCATAACTTGTAATGAATGCTATTAGAGCTCATAATGATGGGATGGAATTTCCCTACATCAAAACATTCAAACGAGACTAAATTTACCAAAATCGAAGTTGCAAAGTCAGGAACGTCCATATTTGCAGTCTATGACTAGATCTCGTCCTAACTTAGACGAGGATGAGGAATACACCCCTCCCTTCTCCCTCCAGACCGCGTGGTCCGTGGAGCCAAGAGAACATCCATCTTAATAAAACTACAAAGCAATAACTCGGCTAAAAGCCGCCATGTGTTTGGGGCGCTTCGTTCACAACCTCGATTTCATTCCTCCCCTTTCACCTGTACGCTCGCAGGCATAGCTACACTCCCTGTATTTCCCGTCTTGGCTATTTACCAACTACAAAAATATCTCCAGGGCGTGAACGATGGAATTCCATCACACAGATTAATAATAGTGTTAGGAATTAGTAGAATTAATTAAATAACTTATACATTAGTAGTTATGTGACCTCGTTCCATCGATTTAGAATTCAAAGTACATCATGGGTAATATTTATGTTATGTTATTATCGTAGCTACAGTCTTAAGATTTCTCTTTCGATTTCAAGATGAAATTTTTCCTCGTTAATCAAGTTAGATAGAAAACAAATGAATACTATATTCAATAGTAAATTATATGTATAGATAAAATAAAATTATTGTTCACCTATTTTAAGATGCAAGCTTTTTCTAAATATACGTTCTAAGTTATTGATAATTTGGTTGTAATATTAAATCTAAAACAATTGAAATGAGCTATCAAACGAAAAACTATTCGAGTGGTAGCCATTTTGAAACGGATAAACAAACTTAAAAACTATGCACCCACATAGTTAGGACTAAATTTAATTTCCCTTTCAAATTTCACTGTGATTGGTCCACCCATTTAACAGTAGTTGTCGTGGAACAATGATTCAGACAGACAAAATGCCAAATGGTCAAGTTCAAACAGAGACTCGCTACGTTTAGTCAACGGACCCGCATTGATGGGCACGCGGGCAAAATGGTATTCTGGTGGTGATGAGTAGGTTGTAGTTCGAATAAGGGCGGAGTATTATTTTTCTAAAATGATTTCCCATTCTCCCCAAAGACAAAATATGAACTTACTGGTGAAGTTATGCCACTGTTCCACTCAGACCTGCTTGGTCCAGGTCTAGTGCAGTATTCTAGTCTACAAGATGATGGACGAGAATGGAAAGGGTGGACCTTGCTCAACACCTCCAGGTGCTAAGGGTTAATTGCTGAGCACAACAAATTACATCCCCAACCAGGGATGGCCATGTTTTTTTTTGTTTTTTTTTTGTTTTTTCATAAATGTACTTTGAAACTACAAATGTTTTTCAGAGTGAAAAAAATAATGTCCTGCATAATTTGATTTATTAACTGTTCTCATAAAGACCAGGTTGTAGCTGAAAATGATGTTTACACTTACATTTTAAGTTCCATGTTTTAATTTAATTTAGCTTATGAAAACAACCAACATTTTGAAAACAAAGCTATAAGAGGGTGGTTGTCAAATGTCTCTAAAAAATTATCCATATTATTTGTTAACCATGGTGAAATATACCACACAATCTCACTCGTTTATAAAATAAACACTTTTAATTTCATATTTAATTTTTTTAAACAATTTTCATCAGATTTTCTAAATTTTGATTCACAATTTCTCTCCACGTAAATTTGAGTACATCTCATTTTCATTCAATTATCGTTCTCCCTTACAACACTACACTGTAAAACATCAATAAGGGAATAGTAGGTCTTATGACGGAAAGATTATTTTAGCTCTCTCTCTCTGTAAATTGTTATCAAATCTCCTCCTTTTCTGTTATGTCGGAGGATGGATATGCTGAGGTAAGAAGTAGCTACTGACAACATTGAAGAATAAGCCTTAAAACATTTTTTCTACATTTAAGGGAAGATTTACAACTAAAAAAAACAGAATGACAATGATGTTTCCCAATAGTAGCCATACAATTAATTCCCTCGTGATTTTCAGTGTGTGGTGTTGTGTTTGTTTTATCTACACTGCGTCTTACTACCCGTTTGTGATATTCACATATTTTTAATATTGGGTTAGAGATGTGGCAGATTGATCTTAGAGAAAGTTCGAGTCCCAATCTCCCAGTCATCTCGGAAATCAAACTTATTGAGATGGTGACACATTAGATTAGGCGACCATCTAAGCGATTCTCAATTGTATAAATATGCCGATAGCTTTGGAGGGCAGTAATACAGAGCCCATCTACCCCCCCCCCCTCGCTAAATAACACCTAGCTTAGGCAGATAAGATCGCTCAAATCGTGTCTCATAATGTATTCTACTTTATAAAACGGTTAAATTAATATCAATGAAGTCAACCTTGATGGTCTTGGGGTAAAGTTCTCGCCACAAGACCAGAGTTTCATGGGTTCAAAACCCAGTCGGGACAGAAATATTTATCTTAAGCAATTAAAATCAATAGCATAACTTCCTTGGGAGGGGAAGTAAGGCCGTCAGTCCTATTTAGATTGTGGTGTGTGAAAATATCTTTCCAGGCAAAATTAGCAGTCTCTTTCACTCTCGCTCATATAAGTAATTGTGTGTTGTTATAATCAGTCAGTTGAATCAGTCATTTCTGAAAATGCACGCTAAATATCTCAAATAAACATATCAATGAAACGATTTTATAAAAGATATAAAAAAAAGAATAATTTCATTAAAGTCAAGGGAAGAGTAAAGAATACAGAAAACCTCACATACATACATTTTCTGACTCTAGCATCATCATTTATTCAATTTCTCAGTTAATCAGCCGTGAGATGGGCACTTAAGTTTCTGTTTATAAAGTTGTACCATAAACATCCACCTCGTTAAAATAATAGAGGATGTTTCCATTTGTTTTGAATTCAACGTCTTTTTATAGAAGGACGAATGTTGCAGTTCCCCATCAGACATTCTAACCACGTTGTTGGCCAACTTGATTGTTGAGGGATATCACAAAAGTACAGAACTAATCTTAGTGAGTCAGTCGCCACCATTCTGGGTCTGTCGCTACCTGAATAAATGTAGTTTCAGGGAAAGTAGCCATTAAGAAAATACAAGTGATGCATGCATTATAAACCTATATAATATTTCTTTTGTCAACATACTTTTTTCAACTAGTACAAAACCTACAGCGATGAATAAGGTATCAGCGGATAGGATTTTTTTTTAACCGACTTCTGACATAACATACTCAATTAACGTTAAAACGCATGGTTTGCTTAAAATTTAATTCAAACGAAAAATCTAACACTATTCTTGTATCAAATACAGAAAATAAACTCTTTTGTTATTTTGTCTATACACTTCACTGAGTGTTTCATTTCAACAATCCACAAAAGGCTAAATCTTTTTTTACGCGGGGGGGGG
>CABEEJ010000688.1:0-23806 GCA_901482245.1 Timema douglasi | reverse complement strand
ATATATATATATATATAATAAATATATATATATATATATAATAAATATATATATATACATATAATAAATATATATATATACATATAATAAATATATATATATACATTATAAATATATATATATACATTATAAATATATATATATATATTATAAATGTATCTAACTACCTGTTAAGGCTATAGACGCAAAAGCTATATTTGAACTCTTTTAACATAAGCATTTGAATATTAAATAAAACAATCTGCTAGATTTAAGAGAAAAATCACCAGGAAGTAAGTTTATCTCAATCCAGTCTAAACATCAGCATTAAAACTCTTAAATCGTTCCATTAATAAATATTTCTTGCCAAATATTTCTTGTAAATAATTCACCGAATCTCCCAGCACTTTGGCTACAGATTAGGGTTTGAATTTTTAAGGGGAGTATGGTGTTGATAAGAGCAGTGGGGGTAAAGGGGAAAAGGAGAGGGAAGGGCAATCTCC
The DNA here is from genome assembly GCA_901482245.1 of Timema douglasi. Lineage (NCBI taxonomy): Eukaryota > Metazoa > Arthropoda > Insecta > Phasmatodea > Timematidae > Timema > Timema douglasi. Next base: position 23,324 of record CABEEJ010000688.1, on the reverse strand, counting down.
AACTAAAGCGAGGTGGAAGGGGCCGCGAGGAAAGGCCAGTGATTTTTCAGTTTTTTTATAGCAAAACATTTATTTGTCCAAAATAAATAAAATACTGCTCCAGTAACAAAGTTTAAATCAATTTTCTACACAAGGTGTTATCAACAGTTTTTGAATATCTGTCAAGTATGTCCTGGAATTTAAAGACAACTTTTTTTCCTTCATTTAAGAATTTTTTTTCATCTAATACAGCTATGCTCATGATAGATATTCAACAACTGTTGATATTACGAGGTGAAAAAAATTAAACTAAACGTTGCTACTGGAGCCAATATCTTATTGATTTTGGCCACAACAACAAAAGTTTTTCCATAAAAACTGAAAACAACAGTGGCCTTATCTCAAGTCCCCTACCACCTCACCTTAAGTCTTGACCCTTTTAGAGGCCTTAACTAAATCCTTAATACTTTTTCTCAACAAGAATTTTTTTTTCGAGCTCTAAGTGAGATTTCTGAACCACAAAATACACAAAATTGTAATTGCATTTTTTATTTACTTCAAAATAGTCCGTCTGTACTAATAAGTTGTGCATGAGAGGTCAATTACAGGTCTAGAAGAGCCGGGATTGAATCCTTGTCTTTAAATATATAGTATAGTGTTTAGAAATTACACGTTAAATGGTAGATATAAGGCAGGTCAGGATTTGTATTCCGATAGTTGTTTTTTTAATTCACCCCGAATCACTACTCTTTAGGGCTACACGCGCGTATTCTATTAACCACGCTATTATGATGGATGTGGTTACGTTGTAGTTAAGAGGAAATGTACCCGCATTTACGTAGAGGAAGAGTGGAAATCATTTATTAAAAAAACACTCGGCACACTTGACTGGGAGTCAATCAGCATTCTTTGCGTCACTCCTAAAAACAAGTTCACAGTGCTATGTTTAAATCAAATCACTTCCTAGATATACATTTTGAACAGTCAACCTCAGTGGTCTTGGGGTAAAATGCTCGCCTCAGGACCCGATGATCATAGATGGGTTCAAACCCAGTTGGGGTCAACGGATCTATCTTGAATTATAAAAATCCACAGGACAACTGCCTTTGGAGGGGAAGTCCCATGCCGATTGTGGCATGTAAAAAAACCCATGGAAGTTAGGCCTATGTGAAAATATCCTTCCCGCCAAATATGGTAAGCTCTTTCGCTCCTCATAGAAATTATCGTGTGCTGATATAATTAAATGTTAATAAAGTGCATGTTTATACCTCAAATAAAGTATTAAATAAATTAAACATATCGAACAAAATCGTTGAAGCCATTTTCAAAAGATTTCAGATTTAAAAAAATAGGATATAAGTAAACTAGCTTTAATTTTAGAGCTATAATCAAAATCTCTATTTTGCCTCAGGGTATAGTAACCACATTTAAGATACAAACAAAGAGATTTTCAGATTTAGTAAAACTCTTTTTTTTTTTTAGCTCGACGCTAAATAAAACGTCAAGAATTCTTTAAATGCTCTATCAATTTTGGCTTCGGGAAAAATGTTTACTATCACAATACTTTCTACGTATGATACAAATAAAAGTTTGTATTTTTATAATTTGGACCAGGGGTAGTCTTCCTTAAATTACCTTTATTTGTTAGCACCACGTCTTATAATCATTTGGGTTATACGCTTAATTACTAATTATTAAAATTGTTTTAGGGAATATAAAGGTTTTATTTATATGAAGTGTACCCACATTTGCGTGGAAGGAGAGTGGAAAACCATTTAGGATAAACCACCCTCAGCAAATTTGACCGATATCCGAACCTTGACCTCCCCATCCCGGAAATCTAGTCTAATGCAAGAGTAGCGCCTTAGACCACGTGGCCACCCAAGTGTGTGACTATGTTCGGCGGGTTTTTTCTCCCAAGTTATACATGTATATTTGTCTCATGCAGTAGCACAGCTATTAAACCTAAGTGAAAATGTTGTCTGACCGGATACTTGACAGCCAATGTTCTTGTTCATCGTTTATAAACTTCGCCGAACGCGCAATTTTCAACTATCAATCATTGAGTTACCCATCCAGTGACTGGTCTGGGAATGTAGCAATACTGGCCAAACATATTTACATGACAGTGTTACACACATATTAGACATACCTACATGACAGTGCTACACACATGTTGATCAGACGTATATGCTAGTTATGTATACACGTTTTATCAGCCTTATACGATGCAGTGATGCATAAATGTTTAGACAGACATACATAGCTAAGCTGCATACATATCGAGCCAACTTAAATGGAGGTGATATTATGCATACTCTTAGGCCCGCCGCACATTGGACGCAGGGCAGGTGCAGCAGAGGGGCAGGCGAGGAAGAGGAAAATCTCTAATACACGTGTTCTTATGGGTTACCGCACATTGGACAGAGCACAGGTGCAGTGTAGGGATAACTCTTTCACACCTCTTTCCCGCTTCTCTCTGGTTGTAGTAGACGCACAGTTTTCCTGTGTCCTCTGCGCCTCTGTCACGTAGTTTTTGTGTTTTGTGATGGAACATCTTATTCAATTAGTTCAAGACCATCCAGTATTATATGAAACAAGCAATCCAGACTACATGAGGACGAAGCTGAAAGATGAGATATGGGAAAAGATTGCTATTGAATTGAACTACTCGAACGGTAAGTTTAATATTCTAGATTTTTGTAGTCAGTGAAATAAACCTACAGTAGTTTGTATAACCCATTAGAAGAATTAAATGTTACTAGACACTGCGCATAAACTAAATTACAATTTAAATTATTTAATTCAGAGTCTGACTCAGAATCCAAATCTATCAGAAGTTCCTCTAATTCACACGCCATATCACGTCTTCTTGTACTACTGGGTGAAAGCTCCCTGACTCGTTAAAAATCTGCGGTGACCTGCAAAAACCTATTCCTGTGCTGCGCCTGCCCTCTGCCTGCCTTCTGCCTATGCTGCGCCTGCCCTGCGTCCAATGTGCGGCGGGCTTTATGGCGGTGTAACATAGGGCTTAATGTTTGCCAAACTTTAATGGCGGGTCTACAGTCATAATCATAACTCATAAATTGAAGTGTTACATACATGTGGTGCAAACTCGTATATCAATTTTGCGTATGTGGGATGAAAAATATTTAATTTATAAGAATTGTACCCACATATGCGTGTAGGAAAAATGGAGAACCATTTATGAAAAACCACCCTCATTAGGCCTGAAGGGGATTCTGACCTCGATATCCCATTCATAGGTGGTATAGTCTCTTGCAAGTGTGACGCCTTAGACCAGTTTTTATCAAAATGTGGTCCACAGGAGACCAAGAAGTTTCGTCATAAAAATTAACCAAAGAATGTTGATCACATATAATAGCTTCAAAATATTGAAATAGAAAAAAATTGAATACGAAATATTCACACAATGTTCGATTTCTTCTGTCAGTAGAAACAACGCAACGTTAAACTGACAAATCTGAAAAATATTAATTAAAAATGATTAGATTCATAATGTTCAAATTAATTAAAAAAATTACTTACTAATTCAATAATATTATATTATATTTTAGTTCAACACTTCATTTATTGAATTAATTTTTTACTTGTGTATAGTCATAACATTCAATTATCTTAAAATAATGGTTTTCCTGCATAGCTTTAAAATCCCCTCCCTTTCCTTCACTCCTAGTCCCTCATTGTGCACAACTTAACACTTTTCGTGGTCTTTCATAACCAAAACATAAAGAAACACGTTGTCAGACCATTCGCCCATCAAAGTGGGTGCTTATATATATATATATATATATATGTATGGTTTTCCACTCTCTCCCCACGCTAATATGTGTACATTTCATCTCTAGTTCTACCTTCTTCATCCCTAGACATTTAGTATAATAAATATTCATATAACCTAGATGAATGGTAAGACTCGATTACATAGTGTCAAAAAAAAAGGTGTAAAGTTAACTTTTTGGTTCACTCTGTATAGACGAGCTATGCGCATGTCTGGTGAGTCGAGCTAAGATGGCGCCGGTGCCAGTCCTAGACGAGGAAGAAGCCCTCATATTATGAAGTGAAACGGCACTCTTCCTTTAAGGTTTCGTGTTTACACTTTTTTTTTCTAGTTGATATTATTATTATTAATAATAATATTACTATTCTTTTTTTTCGTTCGTAAAATCCCTTGGAGCTAGTCCGCATTAAAACTTCTCATTATATCTGTCCCAAGTTTCCACAGATACGCGTGGATGGCTGGTAGGGAAAGAACGGCTTAAGTCCTTGTGTTATTATTATTATTATTATTATTATTAGAACTGCGTCTTACTACCCGTTCGGGTTACACGCACTTACGCTAATGTGTAATGGTATGGGTGATTGTGAGATGAAATGGAGGACCTACAGTTTAATGTGGGATCCGAACCACGGTGGAGGCCTGGCATTCCACACATTCACAACTTGTGATTAATACACGCTTTGTCAAGAGGTGAAGGAAGGGTTTTATAATCAGATAAATCTGTGCCGGGACCGAGGATTGAACCCCGGACCCCCAGTACAAAAATCCGATATCTTACCCCTAGACCACCAGGTCACCAACTAAGTCCTTGTGAATACATTACACCGGACGTAACGTAGCATAGAGCTTCTTATTATCACCTTGATTTATGTTTTTTGACATCTTTGTGATGTTACGTGTAATGATTTAGATGGGTCCGGGTTCCACTCCAGACATTATCTTATTATTTGACTCTTTAATGTATAAGTAGTGTATTTATATCGATGTAAAGATACAGACATTTCGGTTAATTTCAGGGCTAGTAACACGTGTTAAGGTAAGTTTGGTCGTATTTTTTATTATTTCATTATTTTAACGAATATTTAACACATTTCATACCAGCACATGAGATACAAAAACTATCACCCGTTTAGGTGGCTGCATGGCCTAAGGCGCTACTTTCGCAGTAGACTGGACTTCCGATGGCGGGGAAATCGCAGTTTATAGTACGATTGGGTGTACTGAAGAGGGTTTTATCCATAATGGTTTTCCACTCTACCATTGCGAAAATGCGGCTACTTTTCGTCTAAATGAATCTGTCCTCATCCTTAATATATAGGCGTAAATAATTTATATGTGTTTAACTCTAATGGGTATTAAAACAGAGAGTAATTCTCACTTTTGCCACATCTTACTTTTACGAGGCAGGATTTTCAACACTCGCGGTGATAAAATTATATTACTATAAAGCTACTTAATTGACTCGCTCACTCACTTTAATGTTTACCCACTTCCAGATGAACTAGAAACTTTAAATTTCGCAAACTTATAGCTTCTTGCCTTTATCGTACAGGAAAATTTAAAAAGAAAAATTAAATTTTTTTTTTAGCCTTTGAAAACAAATAAAAATGTCGGAGCAACTTTAAAGTCGGTGCGGACATTTCTTTGGAGATCTCTTGTGGCTAAACGGTAAGACCTATCAAAAAACGGCTCTGGCGGAGCCCCCAACGAGCAAAATGAGTCTATATATAGAAGCAAAATTAGCGTTAAGAAGGATATCCACGAAACTGTATCGAACATTGTCCACAGATTCGATATTTTGTGTTACGGGAAACAAGCTTATCCATATCTTTTAGAGAGTTTCTTAACTGTAAAACTGTGAAAGCCAAATGAAGAGTGTTAACATTGTGAAAGATATTCATGCATTTGTTGCTGTCTGTATAAAGAGTAATGTACCGCGTCGATGTTTTTGTTCTTCTAGAACAGATTTCATGTAAGAATGTATCTCATTTTCAAATGTTAGTGAAAAAGTGAAATTGAAATCATAAAATACAGGATAAGATGTTTTGCTATTATGAACAAAATGTACACATGAGATCATGTCAAACAAAAATATGTCTACTCTAAATCCTTCTTAATCAGTTTTGTAATTTTGTTCAAAAATTGTTTATATTTATGTTTAAAAGAATACAAGCTAATATAATAATATAAATGACAATTTTTTTTTATTCCACCCAGTCGAATTTGGGCATTTTTTTTTAAATATTGGATACAGGGGCGTTGCACGAATTAGCTGACATGTGAAAGACGGCGTGGTCTCAAAATGTTTGGGAACCCCTGGTTTAAGGATTGTTGGCAATTTAGATTCAAGTGGCATAGCGCGCCCCCCCCCCCTCTCTGGGTACGCCTAGTAGGTGATGCCATTAATAGCACCCACTGATATTGATTACGATGGTTTCTTTCAGACACTTAACTCACGGAGAGCTATTAGAGTCTCCGAGCTGATCATAATTATTGATACCCAATCATTCATGGCCTTCCCTCCCATTGAAGTCTCCGGACAGGTCAAAGAATCTCTTGAGACACTGGTCCAGTGCACTCGACACTTTTCAGGGTCATTTTATTTACGATTTCTTTGTCTTTGTACGCTTCTTCGTCAGAGCTCACTTCAATTGGTGTTTAGTACGAAAAGGGTTTCCTAACATTTTCTTACTGTAAACTTGATGTGCGTGGTTTTTTATGTTCTTATGGCGGTATTGGTTAAACGACTGGATCACATTTTTTTTTTTTTTCCACTTAGAAGATTGTTAAGAATGAATTTAAGTTTGAATTAATACAATGTCAAATTTGAAATAAGAATCAAAATATCATAAATAATAATAATTTAAATGTTTTGTCGGTGACCTGGTGGTCTACGGGTAAGGTGTCAGACTTCTATGCTGGCGGCCGGGGTTCAATCCTCGGTCCCGGCACAGATTGATCTGATTACCAAACCCTTCCTTCACCTCTGACAAGACGTGTATTAATCACAACTTGTGAATGTGTGGAATGCCAGGCCTCCACCGTGGTTCGGATTCCACGTTAAACTGTAGGTCCTCCATTTCATCTCACAATCACCCTACCACTACACATTAGCGTAAGTGCGTATAAACCGAACGGTTAGTAAGACGCGGTGCTAATAATAATAATAATAATAATCATAATAATAATAATAATAATAATAAAAATGTTTTGTCAGAGGGGTGTAGTGATATTTTTTGTTAGCTATCATAATAAATCCATTTCTCTAACTAATGCATACGTACCATTCAAGAACAAAACAGCCAGTCTATCCTAGTGGCTACAGCTACTAACTAACTTAAGAGACTGGAAATCCAGCACAAACAGCCGTAATGTGCAATTACTTTATGGCATGTGATCGCCTTTTAACTTGCCGAGATAATTCTGATGCACTACCATAAGATTGAATGACCTTGTTGTGTCCTTCTAATTAGGTTATTTCAGCAAATAGGTAGTACGAGGACATAGATAAAATAAAAAGAATGATCCTACAGCACATGAATTTGGAAGGAAGAAACCGTTTAAAGGTACAAACCTATTTATTTTGGTCGAGATTGGATTTTCTTTTGTTAATTTTACTAGCGTTATATATAGGCATCGGTAAAATCCATCAAAACAGACAGATGCAGATAATATGATGGGACGTATGAATACATAAAAGTAGATCTAATAACTTTTTCTAGTTGTCAGATAAGTTTCTTCCTATAAGAATTAACCTGTAGTCAAATGTGCCTCAATTTAACCCACAACATTAACCAAGTATGTTGGTTTCTGTGCATGTGCACATATTAAAGTATGGACAGCTCACTCTTGAACCTTATTAATGGCCGTTTAGGATAAGTATCGCTGTCCTAGACTAATTTAGTTCCCAGGCTACGTGCCGAAACAAATTTGGTTTCAAAATTATACGTTTAGTTATAAAAATAGAAATAAAAATAACCCATGATATATTACACAGTAAAAATATATATATAAGATAATGAAGTGCCATAATTATCCCAATTTCTAATCAGTATCTCCCCTCTTCCCTCAAAAAGCCCTAGTAAATTAGTCGTAATGAAACCGTCTAGCAGGTAGCCGTCAGGTATAGACACCTACAATTAGCCCTATCAGCGAAACAGGGCAGGCCACTCAGAAATACAAGGCCCGGGAAGGTTTGGAAAACACCCCGTCAAGTCGTCTGATGAAGGAGGGGTTGGGGGGGAGTTATCCTCGTTCCCTTATTCCCTACATTTGCTGCCACGCCCCTTAACAACCAACGCTACCAGTGTTGCTATCAGGAACTATCGGAGATGGGTATTTAAGCGAGAGGGAGACATGAATAATCTCACATCTGCCGGACGTGTCCCGATACATTGTCTATAGCAAACTGACGGCTGTTTTCAGAGTCAAATGTTTTTGTTAAGTGCAACAACGTGTATCGTAGTTTAACTATGGATTGATGGTACTAGATGGAAGGGAAAATGGGGTGGTTTCCGTTTGGGTTTCTTCAAAAGGTGAGGGAAGATTTATGGAAGAATTGGCTAACAGAAAGTTATCCAATTCAAATACTTGAACTCTTTCAAAATTTGAAAACAGTTTTCGATTTATAATCTCTTACCTTTGTGTGATTTAGCACAAGCTTGGGATACACTTCTTTATATAACTTATTTACATAGTTTTTCAATCAGCTGTGTTTGTTTTAGAACACCAACAAAAACATTAATCAAAATCAATGCTCCAACACCAACTATTTGATGAGAATCTTATTTATAATCCAATAAATACTATATATTTTATTAGGGGTGTGCGAAACTTGGGACTTGGTTTTGAAACAAACATCAGCTTCGGCTTCGCTTCGAAACAAACATCAGCTTCGGATTCTCTTCGAAACAAACATCAGCTTCGACTTCGCTTCGAAACAAACATCAGCTTCGGCTTCTCTTCGAAATAAATTCCGGCATCGAAGCTTCATCAATAAAAAAATATTGACAACTAAAATAATCAATCTATGGTGATTTATGGCCATTCTGAGCCGTTTTATACGTTACAAATTAATATAGTGAGAAAAAAACTAAACTAAAGTAATTTAATTGCATGTTGTGATAGTAGCTTGATTTGTCAGATTAACACGAAATATTACAAACCATTATAAAATAAGACATTTTCAAAGTTATTTTAGTGCTTGAAATTATGTATAAAAAAAAAAGAAAATATAATACTTTTAAAGCATAAAACCACTAAAATAAAACATTCTAGCTTCAATTCGGCTTCGAGAATATTTCATATATTCGATTAGAGTTTTCTTTGAATTGAAAAAGCGGTCTTCGCACAACCCTATATTTTATTAAAACTTATTTGACATATTGAACCATATGATCTGAAAATAGAATCATAGCTAAGAAATACAAATACCTTACAAGTTTGGGATAGTTTATAGTATGAATATAAACCGTGCATCTTCAATATATTATTTTATAGTGATGTTTTGAAGATTCCATAAAAACAGTAAATAAAACCACTCTTCAAATATTCCGAAGCAGTTTTCTATAAATAATGGGTACGAAAAAAAAATACATTTTTAGTACCGTTCCACGCAAGTTCATAAATTATATAAATTATTTGCTATAACCAGCTAATAAATAAGGGGACTTATAGGACTGTGCCTGCACACCCCAAAGGCATGTAACTTGTTGCTCAGCTGAATGCCATACCATGTAGATAGCACAACTTTCAAACTTTAAGCTACTTTCATCACAGCCCGTAAATTTTTTTATTTTTTTTAATATTGTAATTATGTTTTCGTGGAATTATTGACATACAGTTGTTGTTCCAGGACTATTTTTTTAAGGAAATATTTAACATGCTTTAGGCATTTTGAAAGAAATTTTGGGAAAGCAATACAATTAGTTAGCTATTTAGTACCATTTTTAAAGCATTATTTTTATTTAAAATTTAACGTTCACTTTCTGAAGATACTGATTATACCAATACACGACTTTTAATCTCAATTAAATTTAGAACAGACAACACCCATCCTCCTTATCTTTAATCCTATATATCGACCGTACCAGGAATCATACCCTGAGCCCTTAACTCAGACAACACCCATCCTCCTTACCTTTAATCCTATATATCGACCGTACCAGGAATCATACCCTGAGCCCTTAACTCAGTAAGCAGACACGCTAGCATCAGAGATAAAGTGTCGATCTGTAGCTTTTTTTTTAGAGTTATTGCTAATCTTAAAAAAATGTTTTTTTCAATCGTGAATATCAAACATCTTAAAAAATGCGAAAATATTACATTTAAATGATTCCAAAAAACAGATTAAGCACTTTCAGAAAAGTATTAATATTTAATTTAATACAGCTAGAATATTTAAAATATAGGACTAAGTGAATAGAGAATTTATAGAGAATTTATAGAGTAGATATTTTTGTAATTTTTTTCTGATTCCCTATTCCAAAAGTGTAGATGTTTGTAAGGTTTGTTCAAAGTAACGTTGGTCTTTGATGATGGTTCAAAGTTTTTTTTTTTTATTTGTCATATTCATCCAGTTTGCAAATATCTTCTGCCACACTGATAAGCAATGTAAAATTAATTTCTTTTGTCAGATTGAAAACAAAATCGAGATTAAGGTGGGTACAGAACCTATTTTTGTAACCTTTTATATAACATAAAAGGGCCTGGCTAGTGTGAACCAAATTCCCAATTGATCACGTTTATTACTGTGCTGTGTGCTTTACAAATGATGGAAAATGATATTTCAAGTAATGACCTTAAGGTGGGATTGTACAGAACGCGAGCTTAGGGCAATATTTCAAGTAATGACCTTAAGGTGGGATTGTACGGAACGCGAGTTTAGGGCAATATTTCAAGTAATGACCTTAAGGTGGGATTGTACGGAACGCGAGTTTAGGGCAATGTTTCAAGCAATGACCTTAAGGTGGGATTGTACGGAACGCGAGTTTAGAGCAATGTTTCAAGCAATGACCTTAAGGTGGGATTGTACGGAACGCGAGTTTAGGGCAATGTTTCAAGCAATGACCTTAAGGTGGGATTGTACGGAACGCGTGTTTAGGGCAATATTTTTGCAATTTTTATAGAAAATTATTTTTAACTAAGATAAATAAAATATTGTTCCAGTAGAAATAGAGTGTAATTCTGTTCGCATGGTGATAAAAAAAAAAGGTTCTTGAATATATGTCATGATTTATGAGCGTCGCAGCACTTTATGATAACTTTTTATTTTCATTTAAAACGTTTGTGTCATTAAATTCTAGGACATTCTTAACAAATATTTAAGAATTGTCAAGATTACTAAGTGAAATAAAATTAAACTCTGTTTTACTGGAAAATTATTTTAATTATTTTGACACAAAAAAATTGTTATAAAAACTTCACAAATATTGCACTTGTCACGTCCACCAAAACACTCACCTTAAATATTTGGACCAGTTTTTTCTGGTTTTTTTTAGCACCGCGTCTTACTACTCGTTCGGGTTGTACGCTTAAATACTAATTACGCTAATGGACTAGGAATTGGGAAGGTTGGATCTAGAGAAAGTGAACCCGCATTTGCGTGGAGGGAGAGTGGAAAACCATTTAGTAAAAACCACCCTCAGTTCACCCGACCGAGATTCGAACCTCGATCTATCCTTTCTCCGCAGTCGAGCTCAACACGAACTAGCGCGTTAGCTAACTACGCCACCGAGGCGGGTTTTGAACCAATCAATCAGCCAAGTTTTTTTAAGTGTCATGAGTCATGACCTACTCAATAAAATAGTAGAAACTCTGAACGAAAACAATTGATTCATTACTGTACAAATAGTAAGGTAGAGGTTTAGTTTTTGTGCAATAAAAAAAATGAAACATCCTTTTTTTTTCAATGTGTGTTCCTAAGAGAGGAAGAACTGAAGACTACATATAAATTAGCCTTAGGTATTACTTTCTGATTCCCGATAATTATATCTATACTCTGATTTGTATAGGTAGGACCCACTGGAAGGGCATTTATCTCAACAAAATCTCACAATATCGGAAAATTCTGTTAGCAAAGATATTCTGAAAGGTATGTTTTCCTATCAAAATTGTTATTTTTTTTTAGCACCACGTTTGACTATCCATTCAGGCTATACGTTTATGTACTAATTACACTAGTGGTTTTAGGGTTTAGGAAGGTTATATTTGGAGGAAGTCTACATGCATTTGCGTGGAAAGAGAGTGGAAAACCATTTTGAAAAACCTCATTACACCCGACCGAGATTCAAACCTCGATCTCCTCATCATTTACAGTCTAGTCTACTGCGAGAGCAGCGCGTTAGACCACGCGGCCACCGAAACTAGTCGTACCACTATCCTTAAACTGCGTGTGATACAACTCAAAAATAATTGGTTAAGTTTTTAATTTTGTTTGACTCCAACGATCATTCTTCTCCTGTTGTGCTCTTATCAGAAATAATTGTTACCTCTACTGTCCTTCATATAGTAGAGATATTGATGAAATCCCAACAAGTCTTGGTGTAGAAGTCGATGCCATTAGCACCCTGATATCGTGCTTTATATCTTTTCAACTGGTCAAGGAACGGGAGACCACCCACCTCAGTGAACATGAGAAAGAGATACCCCCCCAAACCTCCCATTAAACCCCGTGATATGTGTTACTTGGTTTCGCTTGTTGTCTTGTTAGCTGGAGAAGGAAAGAATGACTTGGCTCGTTGCGTCCAACCCCGCCTATCTTTGTCATGGACTAATAGTGCTGTCATCTGGAGGGTAGTTCAGGTATCATTCATAGGAAGGGGTGGACACCCTTACAACCCCACAACCATTCTGCTTGTTCTCACTTTCACTGTGTACTGCTGTAAATCAGGATTTGTCATCTGTAGAGAGAGCACTGTAGATATACGCGTTTAGAACATAGAAACAAGTATTTGATTTTGCTCTTAACGTTGACAGAATATAGTATTAATATTTTTAATATATGTAATGTAATGTAATGTAATATATGTAATGTTGGTATTTATACTATTTGACAAAAGCAACTACTGAAACTACTCAGAGTAATAAATCGATAAGAAGGCTAATTTTAAATAACTTCATTTTGTGGTTATCATTGATAAAACGTTACTATATGATGTGCTATTTTATAAGTATTGATAATATCAATACAAACTTAGAGCTAAAACTTACTTAACTTAAGTATGAACATGTGAAAGTAGATTTAGTAAATTTTCTTTGTGTCGGATAAGGTTAATATTAAAATTAGACTACACATATTTTGTTACCTTATAATTACAGTGAAGGTATGGCCACTGAAATAAATATTTTGTTCGGAAAAATGTAGTTCTCATGCGTAATTTAAAACATATAATTTTATATTAATACATGGTATATAGACATTTATATCTATATAATTGATTCATTCAAAAAATAAAATTATCACCCTCCTATAGGCGTCTTTGTTTATCTCGTGTAGATATAGGATCTCCTTACTATTCAAGTGTTTAATTTGAATATTTTTTTAAGAAATAGAGTATATTGATTTATTTGTTAGAATATGTCCAAAATAATTAAAGATATTCAAAGTATTTTTTTTTAATCTTGTTTTGGGTTAATATGTCTAGCAGTGTTGTTTATTTTTCCAAATTATTTGTTTTGATAATATTATCACGCAGTGTTGTTTATTTTTCCAAATTATTTGTTTTGATAATATTATCACTTTAGATGATAAACTACAACTGGACAAGACAATTAAGTTTGCGTGCCAATGCTTTGTTTCAAAGATATCCGTGTTTCATGAAGAAAAAATATGTTTCTAGTCTAAAAATGAATGAAAGAAATTTATTGCCATTTGATGCACAAATTTGACAAAAGATATATGACAATATTACTTTGTGGAGTATATTTTTTAATCCTTATATTTTTAACATAATTAGTGCTTCCCATTGTATAGATTTGTTAGTTTAGTATCAGCATATGTAATGTATTCCTGTAACTTAAACGGAAATTATAAACATTGCATTAATTATAGATATTTGTAGAATATAAAGGACAAATAATTTACTAAATTAACGTTAATTATTTAATAATTAGCACTTTTGACGTTAAGTTGAGACCCACCAAATCTCGCTTCCTCCACTAATTAATAAATACTAAGAGTAATTACATCTATAATTATGTGGATGTGTGGTATTGAAAGCACTAAACGTGGGTAAAGGCGTTAGAGCTAATGATATATATAGTGAGGCAAAGGTAAAAAATCTATTTTACGCACACACAAAAAAAGTGTTGCTAATTTATTCACCTTTGTAAAATTTTGAACGAGAATGGAAATAAATGTTGTCAAAAGTAGACCAAACCTAAATAAGGACATATTAAAAAAAACTCGTCAGTACATATCGGATTTTCCAGAATAACCGTGTGTTAGTCTACTATGACACTCGGAAGCAGCAGGTGTAAAACGGAGGGACAACACCGTTTGAAAGGATCTACAGTACAGCGCTGATGTGGGAGTGAACAGGTGTACCAACGTCTGACAATGAATCTCCCTCCCTTCCTCCTAAAATATTTCGTTTTTGTGGTATTGATTCCGCTTCGTTTCCTGAATTGTTAAGTTCTCCACACACTATTCATTCTTCCCCCCTCGGGTCGAGATATACCTTAAAATACCTGTCTGGTAGAGATTGCAAGCTTCATTGCTCTGCACTATTGTCCATGGCATGGTGGTATAACACTGGAATAACATTTCCTTTTTTATTTTTCTGAACACGCAAAACAAATGTAGAGTATCCAACATTGGCAGACACATCAAGATTGTCAACATACTTTTTATTATTATTATTATTATTATTATTTAGCACCGCGTCTTACTACCCATTCGGGTTATACGCTTAAGTAGGCCTACTGATTACGTTAATGGATTAGAAAATGGGAAGGTTGAATTTAAATGAAGTGAACCCGCATTTTCGTGAAAAGCCTTTTAGGAAAAACCATCCCAGTTCACCCGACCGAGATTCGACCTTTATCTCCCCGTCCTCAGCAGTCTAGCCCAACACGAGTATCGCGTTAGCTAACTAGGCCACCGAGACGGGTAACATACATACCACCTGTCAAAAGTGATAGCTACCAATCACACTAGAACTTTATTAATCCGAACCAATTGGGACCGATGCTTGTTAGGATTAGGCGGGTGAACACAGGGATACAGTATTTTCACGAATTTTAAATTACAGTTTAATTAGTTTAATAAAATTTTCATGTATTTAACCGCTGTATAACACGTAATATGTACTCTATTTTTAGCCA
Source organism: Timema douglasi (assembly GCA_901482245.1). Taxonomy (NCBI): domain Eukaryota; kingdom Metazoa; phylum Arthropoda; class Insecta; order Phasmatodea; family Timematidae; genus Timema; species Timema douglasi. The sequence goes on along the minus strand of CABEEJ010000688.1, from coordinate 8,218 downwards.
CAGAAAAAAAACATTATGTTTACTACAGCATGAAAATATTTAGTATTTATTATCAGATATCAGTGTTTCTTACAATTATCATTTAAACTTTGAGATTATTAACCAATAATATATTTCATTTGACTGAATTTGTCCCCCACTCACCCCCACCCTATTTTTCAAAAACTGTATTCCAACTAATCGGAATTTTGGATTACTGAGGTTCGTTCTAATGGTGTTTTATCGTACTTTGCTTTCAAATACTGGAATTATATGAAGCAGCTTTGTGAACTTTCAGAAAATATTATTTTGATGGTGACTCTTCTATATAGAGGAAAGGGACATGTTAATGTTGACTGAATCACCTTTTATAGGCCATATAGACATGCACTTCCCATATCAACCACATTGATACAGGTGTATAATACAGTCCTGCATCTGAGGGGTGGATCCTGGACTATTATAAGGGAAGTGGAGCGCTGCCACGATTTTAGTGATGGTGGAGGGGAGTGGGGGCGGGGAGGGGATCTCATAAAGTCCAGCCAGGAAATTCTGGCGGAAAAATACCTCACAAATTGAGATTAATTTAAAAATTACGGTAATTGAAAAAGTTGGGGGGGGAAAATGCATCGTCTATTTGTGTTTTAAATGCCAACAAGTGCATTGCCTATTTGTTTTTGTTTTTTGTTAGTTAAATTATAGTTCAAAAATTTAAATCAATTATTGACAGTAATTGACACGTGAGTCAACTGGATAATAATATATTACGTGACAGTACAACTATTAGTGACACCAACATAGATTTAATTGGTTTAATTTATTAATTACTATTATTAATACTAGCTAGTAAATTTATTGAGGGGCGCGCTCCCGCATATCCCCTTTGGATCCGCCCCTGCTGCATCTCATGGGTATGCAGAAATATAATCAACCTTTCTTTGCTGTCAGGTGATTTTAGAGGTCAGCTACACGCTTAGAGGACACTGTTTCGATCCCAAACGATAATTAAAATGATTTACATACTATGCAGAGGTAGCCCCATGACCCAGATAGTGGAATAATTACTATCTGTGCTTGTTTTGTTAGGTTAGTAATAAAGGTAATATCCATAATTACTTTTATAAGGGATTCATCATGCAAAAAATAGTTTATCATTGATTAAACATACTTTAATCCATACTGGTGATCACATAGTCTTACATGTCACTCTCTTGTTGGACTGGCTTGCTAGCGACTAAAGAATAGGGGTTCTAATCCCAGTCAAGTGAGTATTTTTTCCTTAAACAGTTTCCCACTCTACAAGCACACAAATGTGTGTACATTTATTCTGAATTTATTCCTTTATTATCACTATTTCATTAGCGTGATTGATTTATTCATATAATATGAACGGGTACTAAGACACGGGGTAAATAAAGAGAGTTAAAATTGTCTGGTTTCTATCTTAGCAACCGAAACTATAATGGTCGAGATACAAAGGGATGTAGGTGTGGGCTGAATAATTCATTTTCAGCGCCACGATATTGTATGGGTGTGTTATTTAGTTTTTCTGCTCGCAATGTAACCATACCTTCCCTCCGGCCTAGTCATAACTTAATGTGTTGGCTATACACAAGAAAGGTATATAAATATATATATATATATATTATGTTATACTTCCCTCACAAATATTCAAATTTATTGAGAGGCGTCACCCTGATTGTCAAGGCATTGGTAACTATTTCGTTTCTGTAGAAATGTTTATGGGTAAATCGTTAATTTATGTATGTGGGATTGTTTTGTTTTATTCGTGACAGTTTAATTCTATCATGCAAGCTCAGTAGCTAAGAAGGTGCTTTGTTTATTTCCCAGATAATAAACTCTCAAATAATGCATAAAGTCTGCTCAGCGTAGGAATTGTTTTATGAAAGGCCTTTTTCCTTACCAGAAATCTATTATTTAGTAGGATATTGGTAGGAAAAAAGACCTTTCAGAGAGTAATTCCTACCGTGAATGGAGTATACTATATGTTTGTGCTTTACGTAGGAATGTAGCGAACTTGAGTTAAGGGCAGTGTTTGTTTGATTTTTCCAGTTTTTATAGAAAAACATTCCTTTAGCCATAATCACATGGTGATATCAACAGCTATTGAACATCATTCATGATCATAACGGCATTAGATGACGAACTTTTTAAATGAAGAGAAAAAAAATTTCATCATATTCAAGGTCAACTATTGACAGATTTTCAAGAACTGTTGATATAACCATGCGAAGAAAATCCAACTATGTTTTTACTAAAGAAATATTATACTTATTTTGGCAAAAATTGTTTTTCCATAAAAACTGCGAAAACGCTAACCTTTTTTCGCTTTCCTTACATGCCCCATAAGGGTTTCGTTCACCTAGTGAAGCGACTCATCTCAGTGTGAACATTCTAATGTCATCTTGTAGGTAGGTGTTAGTTACCACCAAATATAGTTTATACTAAATTGGAGGCGAAAGTTACCAAAAGAAGTTATTTTGTATTAACAACTTTACATTTTGAATTATATAAACTAAAACTATATAGTACGTCCGCCTATAATTAACTTATTTTCAACGATGCTTCACACAAATTGTAGCAGTCAAATAAATGGAAAAAAGAGATGAGAAACTTAGGTCTAACCTTCCTTACAAAACGAATTAATTTGTTCTTAAAGTAAAATTTAAAATTTAAAATTTAAAATTTATTCGAATATTATTATGGTGATTTCGAAGCGTCTGGGCTACCATTACTTTATGAAATAGTTTTGCTTGAAATTTCCCTTCTTTTAAAAAAAACACTTACTATGAAATAATGTGCCAATTACTTGTTGTTTGATTTCTAGACTATTTTATAAGCTGTGTTGGGTTATGAAGGATTAAAAAGCACAGATATTATATTGATGATAAGTTTATAACCACATCTAAATATCATATATTTTTTATTTATTTATTTAACACCGCGTCTTACTATCCGTTCGGGTTATATGCTTAAGTAATAATTACGCTAATTGATTAGGAATTGGGAAGGTTGAATTTAGAGGAAGTGAACCCGAATTTGCGTGGAGGGATAGAATGGAAAACCATTTAGGAAAACAACCCCCAGTTCCTCCAACCGAGATTCGAACCTCGATTCCTCAGCAGTCGAACCTCGATCTACCAGTCCTCGTGAGACTAGCTGAGCACGACTAGCGCGTTAGCTAACTACGCCACCGAGGCGGGTTAAATAAATATCATATTCTTTAAATTTAAAGCATTACACCTGGACACGTGAATTGATCCCAGGACCTTTGACTTAGTACTCCAATGATCCAACCCTTGAGATATCCAGGATTGTCCCACGTCTAGGGTCATTCACCAGGTGTCTTTTTCAATCTAAAGAATATGTGGTGGGTTAATTTCTAAGTCATCTAATAAAATAATCTTGCTACAAAAGTGTGTTATATCACCGACGAGGACATATTATCATGGATTTGTTATTCGAAACAAAAAATAACCCCATTTTTTGGACCCAAATGAACCCGTCGCGATTCTTTCATACAACATTGTCTTTCAAACGTGTTCGTTAATCTGCAGACAGCCCCGAACAATGGAAGGGTGGAGTGACACGAGCTTCCAAGTCTAGTCTTCTTGCGAGATATCGCGATTGTCTGCAGGTGTGGAGTGTGTCATGATAGGTCAAGGTACCTACGGCGACCATTGTAGTCTGCCTAATGTATACCAGTTTGATTCAGATCGCCTTTTAAAACGATTCTTCGGGCCAACTTTCCACTTTTTGGGGTTGCGCCAAAGTTGGTATACGTACGGTATGATTAGTCAGCCCAACGGCTACGTTAACATAGCACGCTTTCACTGCTAAGTTTAGGTGTAATAAAGTGTTGGCTTGCTTGTTTGCTTACTCTATGGAATTAGGAACTAGAAGGCTCACTCACAAGAATACGCCACCTACCTCTACCTTGATCTAGTCCTATCCAGTTCACCTCATACCCTATCCCTTTCTTGAGCTAGTTCACTACAGCCTATCAATATCTTGCACTAGTTCTATCCAGTCCACCTCATTACACCCTATCGTGGTCTAGGGGTAAGGTGTCAGACTTCTTTGCTGACGGCCGGGGTTCAATCCTCGGTCCCGGCACAGATTTATCTGATTACCAAACCCTTCTTTCACCTCTGACAAGACATCTTGTGAATGTGAGGAATACCAGGTCTCCACCGTGGTTCGGATTCCACATTAAACTGTAGGTCCTTCATTTCATCTCACAATCACCCTACCATTACACATTAACGTAAGTGCGTATAACCCGAACGGTTAGTAGGACGCGGTGCTAATAATAATAATAATAATAATACACCCTATCCCTATCCTAAGCTAGTTCACTACACCCTATCTATATCTTGCACTAGTTCTATCCAGTCCACCTCATTATACCCTATCTTGAGATAGTTAATTACACCCTATCCATATCTTGCACTAGCTCTAGCCAGTCCACCTCGTTATACCCTATCCCTATCTTGAGCTAGTTCACTACACCCTATCTATATCTTGCCCTAGTTCTAGCCAGTCCACCTCATTACACCCGATCTCTTACAGGTACATTCTAATGGTATACTCCCATCTTCATCTATGTCTTCCAATAGTCTCTTCCCATTGGGTCTTCCAGTTAAAAGCCTGAACACATTTCTTGATATGTTTAGCCAGTTATAAAAATAAACAGGTCTGATGATAAGTATACATACATGTACACATGTCGATATGTATTAAATTATATATGCTTATTTAGACACACAATAATGTTGTCTAATAGTATGTTAAGGTCAACATAGCTTTTCACATGTTAATATACTGAATATCTCTTCGTGAATTCCCGACCTCGATGATATGTAGGACCAGTCTAATAATGTCGCATATGAAATAACTACGCCCCATATTGTTCGTTGTACATTCTGTAATCGTTGCGTCACGGGTTTGTACCCAATCTATATAATCGATTAAGAATAAATTAACTAGAAAAATTATAATAATGATTAATATAAACTAAAGAAAGTTTTCTTCGAATTTTACTAGGAATAAGTGGTTTAGAGCTAATGTCTTACTTCTAATAAATATAATTTAAATAATTGTGTAATATTGATAGTTGTATAGGTCAATACTTTATACATGACTAAACTTTTACAGAACTTAGCTAATTGCATTTTATAGGTTAGACTAGTTTTGCTCGTTGGGGGCGCCACCCAAAAAAATCCCCGGTGCGTTTTCTTTGCAAGTGGATGTAAGCTACTGTAATTTCAGAGACTTTTTTTGATAGGTCATATCGTTTAGCCATAAGAAACCTCCAAAGAAAGGTCCGCGCTGATTTTAAAGTTACTCCGCCATTTTGAAAATTTTCGGGGGCTAAGGATTAATTTCTAACTTCTAACTCATCTGGAAGTGGGTAAACATTAATGTCAGTGAGTGAGTCAGCCATGTGGCTTTATGTTAGTATAATTAGTTTAAAAAAATATAATAGGGGTTAGTTAGTAATGGTTTTGAAAACTACCAAATGCCCTTAATGTTACAGGAGCTATGCGTTACATTAAGAAGGTACGCGCTGGCATTTACTTGAAGAAAAGGTCGAAAATCATACCTTAGTTACACCAACCTGAGTGCACGCTGCCGGAACTTGAACTGACCAGTGGGTTGAAATTATCTCGATATAGCAGAGTTAGCTCATACCGATAGTAAAGATTAGTTGAAATTATGTTGTTAAGATAATAGAGGATTAACTTTTATTTTTATTTTTGAAATTTCGAGGGAGCTGCATCCCATTTTCTGCTCCTTTAGTTTTATATCCAAGAATGTTCTTCATTGCAGTTTGAGGTGGTTCTTACACCAGCCACCCTAATTTTAATCTTCCACTAATCCAATACAATGATAAGTAATATTCTTCCAGTTTTGGACATTTTAAAACCCCTCATTTCACCAACCCCCACTAGTAAAAATAAAATATTTAATACCAATATTATATTGTGTGTTCCCTCTACATTCCTGGAAAATTTAATTTTCAATATTCCTGAGCGGTTTTTACTTTTTCTCGACACCTCGGAGAGAAATTATTGTGATCGTCAAAAATCGAACTCCAGATTTTGATAAATGTCGAAGATTAGTAACCCTCTGAAACAAAAAAAAAAGTTTTTTTCGAAATGTTGTGCCTCTGTCTGTCTGTATCTTGGGCTAGAGCAAAAACTATTCTACCAATTTAGTTAAAACTGGGCATGTAAGGTTTTAACAGGGTCCCCCACCCTCCCCCAAAGAATTTTCGGAATTAAATATTTAACCCTAAATTTAAGGGTAGTTTGAGAGAGTCAAAAACATTAATAATTGATTTTCTCGAAATTCGCTCTAACGAGTTTAATTATATTCTATATCTAGACACTGTTTATAATTATAATCAAGATGTCAGTTCTCATTTTCTCATGAAAATGACTGAGGGAAATTTTCTAATTTTCATCATTTATTCACAACTTCTTGAGATACGAAATAACTTATCATTGTAAAGTTGTAGTATTATTAAATATACAAATCTTTTATTTGAAAGCTATTTTATAGAACAAACAGTTTTTGAGCTGTAAGCAAATAATATATACACTTTTTAATTCAGGTCTTTGAAAAGGAATTTGATTCTTATTATCTTTGCTGAACAAATAAACTTATTTCTCAATTTTTCTGTAACATTATTATTATTATTATTATTATCACCGCGTCTTACTACCCATTCGGGTTGTACGCACTTACGCTAATGTGTAATGGTAGGGTGATTGTGAGATGAAATGAAGGACCTACAGTTTAACGTGGAATCCGAACCACGGTAGAGGCCTGGCACTCCCCACATTCACAAGATGTCTTGTCAGAGGTGAAGGAGGGGTTTGGTAATCAGATAAATCTGTGCCGGGACCGAGGATTGAACCCCGGCCGCCAGCACAGAAGTTTGACACCTTACCCCTAGACCGCTAGGTCACCCTTGTAACAATGTTCCAATTCCTAATGCCTTATATTAAGTAACAGTGTATATTATTTCATTTATTATCTATGGTGTAGTGTTTCTACAACAATGTGTAGACCTAGACAAATTTTACGAGTTTTTAGTAAATGTCCATTTTAAGATAAAAGCGGGATAAGTAAGTGTGGTGCACCATAACATTTATTTATATTTCTTCCAGAGTTTGATTTCTATATTTAAAATTTTCAGACCTTTAAGTTTATTTGGAATAGCCTCTAATACCACTTGCTAAATTTCAATTTTCTACCACAGAGAGGTAATTATTTTGGAAATGTTGACCCCCTCCATTTACTCTTATTTGGTGAGACTGTTCAAGTGCTGATGATGATGATGATATGATATATACGTGTAAATATGGCTTATGCGAAAAGAAGTTTAAAAACTATTAACAGTACTAGATGTGCGTCAAACAATTTTCAAAACCCAAACTCCTAAAGTCAAAAATCAAATATTCAATGGCTCGTAACTAATCCACCATAAATATAAAACACATTAAAAATCTTAATACATTAAGATAAAAATTAAATAAATAGAATCAAACTGCTACTCAAAAATGTAATTTTTATGTGTAGTTATAAACATTTAATAGTTTAAAAAACGTATTCAGTCCATTATACTGAAATATTTACACGTTCATATAGGCCTATATCAAGTTATTACGTCAAATATAAAAAATCAAACCCTTGCAGTTAACAGGTTTGGAAAATTTGATACATCTGATTTCATCAGTTAAAACAGCTATTAAAGTAAATAAAAGAATTTAAAAAATATTTTTCGAAATCAAAACACAATTAGAATAATTTTTGTTTTAAAAAAAGTTTATTTTTTATTTTTTCAAAAACATTCATATGCACGATTCCTCTTAAATAAATGATGCGCTTATTCTCAGCAAAAATGCCGTTGTCATGAAGTAATGTTAGTAAATTGTATTTTGATTGTGCATTAAGTATTACTAGCTTCAATGAGCACGGAGACAAAGGCATCAGACTCTTCCAGTCTTGCTTGGTGTAAATTAGTGGCTAGTCTGAATGAGTAATAAGACGGTGGTCTATATTATTAGTGCCAAGATATCATAAATTGCACTTTGTAGAGGTTATCACACTATTTCCAAATAAAGTGGATCAATGGCCCACATTTCTAGTGCACTTTTACCAGCAATAGCATTATGAGGAAGATATTACACTATTTCCAGATGAAGTG
>CABEEJ010000687.1:201282-232337 GCA_901482245.1 Timema douglasi | reverse complement strand
TCTGCACGTCGGTTGCTAAGGAGCGTTGCTATGGGCACAGTTAGGTTGTTGAAAACAATGTGACACTGACTATAATGTTTGGTCTGTAGGTCGGTTGCTAAGGAGCTTTGCTATGTAGTACATAATCTGAGCAGGTTAAAAATCACACTTTCACACAGTACGATGTATCACTACAAACTAGCGACGGTATTGCAGATGCTTAACGTAATAATTGTGATATTTAGGGTCTAAGTCCACTGTTATAATGAGCTTCCAATCACTATTTTCCAATCCACTTGCTATCACGTCAAGATTAAATTGTCGACCCTATTTGGTATCGAACCTACCAAAGTACTAAGCCGGTTGGTACCGGGTTGGATTCCCGTATCCAGGTGTCATTTTTCAATTTTTAGTAATTAAAGGGGTGTTGATCGTCGTCTGAACCACATCTAGCTTGACCACGACTGAGGTGGTTCTGGTTTTTAAACTATGGATTGAATTAATTGGTACTTTAATTAGGAATATGTATTATTACTGACACGGTGTTTGTTGACGAACGCGTTAAGGTCTTTTCTGAACATTTATCACAGCCACGGGGAGGAAATGCTATATTCTTACTTACTAAAACACTATCTTTCTTCTATCTTTGCCACATAGAATAGAGGAGTGTACTTTATTATTATTTTTATTATTATTATTATTATTATTATTCTATCCTCTATCTTGCAAACAAAATAATTACTACACCCAAATTTGCAGGTTTATCCCCCACTCAATAAGGATAATATAAAGAATGTATTATTGTTACTAGTGTCGATCCTTCATGTTGTAAGATAATGGGATCACTTCCTGGTGTAACTTGCACTGTTAGCCGAGAACACTCTCGATGTTTGTGTCCGTCAACATGCCCGCCGCCATCTTGTCCCAGATAGCTCCCCCCAACGCGCAGTTGTTGTGACCGGCGAGTACTCCTCCAAACGATAGTAAAACCAAGCCTACACGTCCTCTCTCGGAGGTTAGTATTAGTTGGGGTCAATGTGTTTGTTGGCTGACTGTCGATTCTAACGGTACGTCTCCCTCCTACACTGCGCGCGTGCGCAATACCACGCAAACACACGTCATCGCTAGGAAATGTATCTGCGGGAATTATGGAATGGTACTGGTAAGCGCTAGGTACGGATTAGGTAAGTTTTGGTCCACAGACCTGTGTCAACAGTGACAAACTTGACTGCTAGGAAATATGTTGCAATCAGGGTCTTACCCCACCTCAAGTTCAGAGAGTTCAGATGAAGAAGACAAGGCTTTGTCTGAAGACCTGTGTCAACAGCAACCAACTTGACTGCTAGGAAATATGTTGCAATCAGGGTCTTAGAGCTTATATGAAGACAAGGTTTGGTCTGCAGAACTGTATCAAAAGCGATCAACTTGGCTGTATTCCTGCTTTTATATCCTAATTTAATCTGGACAGCAAAATCTTTCAAATCCTTTCTCTTCTTTAGTCAACAACGCAACGGTTGGTTTGATTTGATTTATATCCATATGGAACCGGGTTGGTTAGTGCTTCCAGCACCATCTGGTAGAAATCCTATGCACCAGGGAGATTCAGGAAGAGTGGTTGGTTCCCCATTGCCTCTTCCACATTGAATTTCTATGTGCAAGCTCAAAAGGGCCTACACCAAATTCGCCAAACAGGTATTTTCACATACCTTCCAGTTTTTTTTACATGTGACAATTGACATGGGATTGACGACTTTACTTCCCTTTCAAGTGGAAGTTGTGTTTCGGATTTGTATCACTCAAGAAAAATCCGTTGATCTCGACTGGGTTTGAACCCACCAACATTGGTTCCTGAGGCGAGCACTTTACCCCAAGACCACAAAGGTTGACCTTACTTTACTATGCACAACAAAATAATTCCTAACCTTATGCCCCGTAAATACAGCTGATATCTTCTTACTTAATTCAGTACGGTACAAGTCAAGTTTTACCCTGTGAATAGCTAATTATCACGGCCACTAATGTAGCTATCACGGGAGCTTGTAGGTAGTTTGAAAGTAGTACAGGTCATAGTTATTTTACGATGTTTAGTACAAATGATTCACGGATGCACAGAAGAGATTATATTAATCTCACATTAGTAAATTGAGCAGTGATGTCCCTCCCATTTAAACAAAAGTAAAATTAAATGTATGTGTTTTGAAAAAAAAAACTTTGTGGGAAGTGATTTAACTTGAATATGTTTTATAAAATATCCTAGAGTATTTCGAAATATACATATACATTAAACTTTTAGTCCATACAAATACAGACAATTTTCTAAAAATAGACTTATTTAGTTGGTTTTGTTAACTGTTCACATAACCAGGAGGAAAGCAATGACCGTGGGAATACACGTCGTATATTTCATTGTAACTCATTCTCTGGGATATTTTGTGGTAGTGGTTAAGATTATTTTACTACAAGTTTCTCTACTGGCTAGAGTAGCATCCCACTCTCGTGTGTATGGAGTGTTAAGACAAGCTCTACCATATACGGGGAAGATTATTCACCAGATAAATACCATATAACGCATGCTTGAGGTCGATAAAACACTGTCCAAGCATTTTAATCGTTTCATGTTCAACGATTCTTACTAAGCATCAGGGATTTCCGTACTAATGTTGTATAAGAATAAAAAAGGTAGATTTAGAGAACATTTAGAGTTGATTAAATTTTTGTCGAGGGAGAGTGGAAAATAATATATGAAAAATCCATCCTCAGTGAAATTTAGCTGGGATTCGACCACCAACCTCCTCATCACGGGCAAAACAGACGAGACTGATGGTTGGGACTCAGGAGGTCTGGGGTGCATCAGGCTCTCAGGAAAAAAACAACAACTTTAAGGTGACTAACCCCGATTCCTTGTGTTTCAAATTCCATCGGGTGTTCCGTGACTTGGCGTAATGAATATTCATGGTTGTCCCACCCCATCTCCCCTCACCCCAGCGCGTGACAGAGTGTTCCCATGCGAGCGTGAAGGTTTGTCGGCGTGATCCTAGTTTGGTGCTCTGGGACAATCTTTGCTCGGATCAGACAATGCCTGTAATGTGGTTCCCAGTTTGACAAGAGAGTCGTAATACTGTATCTCAGGAGAATACCTTCTTATGCGAGCGTTGAAGTCTCCAGTCTCACCTCAACATCAGGCATTATGTTGTAGATACATTAGTGGGTGTACAGAGGCCGTACACACATTAATAGATCTATAGAGGCTGTAGATACACTAGTGGATCTATAGAGGCTGTAGATATATTAGTGTATCTATACAAACTGTATGGTCTAGGCGGTACGCAATAGGAATCGAAGGTTACTGCACTTTTGAGTCACAGGCTAGCCCTTTGCTCGGTTATTGCTGACACCTAAAGAAACTTATATGGAAGTGGAGCCACAAAAATGTTCACTTGGGATTCAAAATGGTGTTTTTTTTTAAATAGGTCTGACTATACTTGAAATTCTGCTATTTCTAGCAGATAAATGAATTTTAATGCTGCAATTATGACATATTTTAACTAATTTTTTTATGCTGAATCTGAAATTAAAGGTTAGGAAAATTTATTTTAACTTGAAAAGCACATAATTTAAAAGAAATGGTTGCCAAAACCATGAGTTGATGAGATTTTTACTTGCCATTTGGTTACCAATTTGCTAAACCGGGACAAAAAGGAGGACCACAAATGGAGAAGGCAAATTTTTCTAGATTTATAGTTTTAATATAATATCTGATATGTTCAGAAGAAAAAAGTAGTTTTTAATGTTTTTTTATTTCCCAGTGAAAAATAGATTAATGATACCCCGGTACATATTGATCGTCATACACATAATGGACTAAGCTTTTATAATTATCTACAAAATAAATAATTTGTTGTAATTACGATTATTTTGATGAAATTATTATAGATATAGAGACTGCATATGGCAGGTCCTGTAGAACAGAATGGTACGATAAAAAAACTGTAACATTATTAAAAATATTAGGTGATTTGATACTATATCAGTTCAGATTGTAAATTTTGTAATATTAATTAATGTCATTAATACATTTATTTGCAGTGTTACATTGTCCTCTACAGTGTGAGTTCATCAATGTACTGTACATGGGAAACCTGCAGCCACACACGTACATATTTTCTTACAGGCTTGCTTACATTGAAACTTAGTAAGGTCTCTACTAGCTTGCCAAATCGTTGGTTGTCTTGTCCAGTGGGGAGTCCAAACTACGTTTTCCTGCGTCCATCCCCAATCTGCTGGAGATGGTATATCTGTGATTACTTTATCTTCTTGATCCCATATGTGATCACCTTGAAAGTCAGCGTGGAGTGCATGCAAGTCTAGAGCACCTGATGTTGGTGGAATATTTCACAATTACTTTGCCTTTGTGGCGAAAAGTTTTTTCTTGCAGCAGTGGCATCCACAGAGTTCACGTCCACACTGTATAGAATGACAACAAACTTTTCCAGCAGTTGCATTATTTCAGGTTGCAGGGATACTAGAGGCCTTGAAATAGCAGTTAAAGTATAAGCTACTTCCTCGTATGTTTTCCATTTCTTCCAGTCAGACCGTTCACCCCTGGAACTGAAATCAGACACAGTGTCACAATCCGTAAAAGCATGGATAACACGTAGAGTGACAGCTTTTTCTCGTCCTAACGCTTCATCTATTTTATGTATGGGTAGATTACGACTTTTTCTTCTACTGTCATACAGCACCTACAGCTCATTTAACCCAAATGCCTTAAACATGTGGAAGAAAGATATCACCAATACAATTGCATCTTTATCTGTAGTGAAGATAAGTAAAATATTGATGTCATTAAGGGAACACAACAACCCTGCTGTCAATTACAAGAAGATCTTCTGAGTTTTCTAGGAAAGGATTCCCCTATTCAAGAAAGCTCTCTTTGAAAACACACATTTCTTCCCTAAACGCCTTTTGGAATACTCTGTACTGTTCTTGATGGGGGAGTTCATCACCTTCTTCAGATTCAGGAGGGCCAAACTCATTCAGCAGCCTGCATACCTCAGGTCCAGCTACAGACCATCTTCGAAGTGATGCAGGATCTCCTTTCAGAACTATTGCAACCCACTTCCTTTAATTATGGCATTATTCTGCTCATGAGCCTGGTCAACAGCAAGTGCAGAACATTTTCGGGATGTTTTGCGGATTACAACGTTTCCATTGCAGAATTCCAGGTGAACTCCAGGGGCATTTGTACTTAGAGTTAGATCCTCAAGATCCTTTAAGTGAATGGGCAGCCAACGTGAGTAATGGGTGTGGTTAAATTAGAAAAAAACATTAAAGCATAAGTTTCAGAAAATTTTTGAAGTGCTCATAGTTACCTTCCCTTACAGACCGAACGAAAGAAAGAAGGAGAGTTATCGGTTCGAGTATAAGCATCCAGAATTGGAATGTAGGGGATTTATTTACTTGTTGAAACATCCCATCTTCGTAAGGGATGTTCAGATTCTCTTCTCCTTATGCTCGTTGCAGCAGGATGCACAGATTGGTAACCAAATGACAGGCAAAAACATCACCAACCCCTGATTTAGGCAGCTATTTCTTTAAAATTAGGGGCGTTTGGAGTTAAAATTAAGGTTCCTAACCTTTGATTTCAAATTCAGTAAAAAAATTGGTCTCATAATTCTAGGTTTAAAATGCACCTATCTGCTAAAAATAGCAAAATTCTTTTATATAGTCAGTCATATTGAAAAAGTCACCATTTTGAATCCTAAGGGAAAATAGATACATTAGTTGATTTATAGAGATTGTAGATACATTAGTGAATTTATAGAAGCTGTAGATACATTAGTTGATGTATAGAGGTTGTAGCTACATTAGTGGATTTATAAAGGTAGATAGATCAGTAGATTTAGAGAGGCTGTAGATATATTAATGGATTTATAAAGGTTGTAGATACATTCGTGGAGTTATATAAACTATAGATACATTAGTAAATTTATAGAGGTTGTATAAAAATAAATGGATGTATATAGGTTGAAACTACATCAGTGGATCTTTGGAGGCTGTAGATATATTAGTGGATTTATAGAGGCTGTAGATACATTAGTGGAGTTATATAAACTATAGATACATTAGTAGATAGATGGAATCTGTAGATATATTAGTAGATAGATGGAATCTGTAGCTATATTAGTAGATGGATAGAGGGTGTAGTTACATTATTGGATGGACTGAGGCGATAGATTAATAAGGGTATTGATATAGGTTGTAGATAAATTAGGGATCGTATTAGGTTGTAGATTCATCAAGATGGATTCAATTTTATTTATTATGTATTTGTTTGAGGTATTTAACGTTCGTTTTCTAAACTGACAAATTATATCAACACACGAGAATGTCTATGAGGGAAAGAGAAAGGGCCTTGCCGAAAAGGTATTTTCACAAAGCTTCCAGGGTTCTTATACAAACTAAAACCGACATGGGACCGACCGACGAGTTTTTACTTCTCCTCCAAAGGGAGTTGTACTACGAAATATTATCGCTATAAAAATTCGTTAACCTCAGCTGGGTTTGAACCCATGAACATCGGGTCCTGACGAAAGCATTTAACCCAAGACCACTGAGATGGACTCAGAGAATATAACAAGTAATATTTTAGTGGAGCCAACAATGATATAAAAATTAAAATATATTTAATTTCCTATTGTAGAAATTGACATATTTTGTCTAAAAGGATATTTTGTACCATTTTGATTAATATCAAGGTTATTAACGATTAGGAATGGGTAGGTTAACTTAAAGAAAATGCAACCACAATAGAGTAAAGAGGGGAAGGAAAAAACCAGATAGTAAAATCATACCCAACCACTCCTCTTGTCTTCCCTGCGTCCTCCCACAAGTGCACCTGAGTGAGATTTGAACCTTGACCTTACCGGAAATCATAGGTGCTGAAACTAGGGGACATAGGTTAATTGCTCCCCCTCCCCCAGATATTTTTCTGGGGGGGGGGGGAAGTTTTAAGAAAATTGGCGCAACCATTTAATCATGATTCTCGTGACCAATAACAATGATAACTCTATATTAGTCTCATCCTTTATTTGTATAGCTCAATACTTTTTATTATAAACACAGGGGTCCAAAAAGTCTCTAACATAGTATTTTGTAATTACGGAGGAGAAAGTAAAATAAGTGTAGCCTATTTATAAGCAAACTTTTAATTCAAACAAGTGCCAATGTTTTGATAAATCAAATTATAACTCTATATTGATAAAGATCAGGATGAGATAGTAATGACTGTACAATTATTATGTTCATTAAATTAGAATCTTATTGGTTACTAAATATCGCGTTTCCGAGGCTGAAAACGAGTAGTTTTCTTTGATTTGTTTTTATCTTTTTAAACTTTTTATATACATAGATGTACACTTGATTTTATGTCTTTATGTACCACATGACATACACACAAACACTATTAAATAGTATCTCAGTGGTAGTGACGCTAAGCTATGTTCGCGTACTTTATTTTCTGCTCAATATAACTTAACATGGACATAATGTCATTCCCACCCCACCCCCGCTTTCCCTCCCCCTTCCTTCCCGCTGGTTAAAAAACGTTCCGGTGCCCCTGACAGTCTATTGCGATGCCTCGAACCGTGTGACAGTGAGTGTTGAAGAAGTCTTGTCTTATGTGATCCGACAAACAAAAGGACAGGAGTGACCTTCTAATAAAATGACCTTGTAAAATAACAATATGTAAGGGGCCCCACTAGAAATATAATAAATAGCTCATCTTTTTGGTAAATCAACTTTAACCAGACAAATACTTATTAACAACTTCTAACTTCTCTCAAGCAACCAAATGGGCGAGTTTGAAGTAAATAGAAGCTGGCCACAAGGTTAAGTAATCTGCCTAGTTGAAAGTAAATACTATCACAATGCTGTAATTGCGTGTGAGAATTGCAGTTCTAAATCTTTAAAATTATTAAAACAATTCTCAACGATCTCAGAATGTTATGTTGTGACCCTGATTAAAAAAAAAAAGCTAGTATTTGTTTGAAGAAGGTTAGATTTATGTTTCTAATCACTTACTTTGCTATCAGAACTGCGACGTTTAGACGTTTAGCATGAAACAACCTTTCGAGCCTTCACATGCTCCCATCGTTTTTAAAATGGAAATGTTGATACTTTTCACCACCATTTTGGTGTCAACCATATTTTAAAATAACAAACCACTTCTTTATATAAAAAAGGGGGGGGATTTATGGATGTATACAAAACGCCTAGCACTCTGGTGGGCAACCTTCTAACTGGGTTTGGGTTCAACCCCAATCGAATGTGTTAAAAGTACTTTTAAACTCTCCATACCCGTGAATATTAGTGTGGTCCCTATTACTTCCCACAAAAAACAAATTCTATCCACGTGAGTTGAGTGGACCTGACCTTGGGGACAAAGCCAACTCCAACATAGCTATTGTCAGCTTGTGTAAGGAACCCACGGTGCTAGCATCCCTCTAGAAACAATGGCACACCGGTACTTTATCACTCACCGCAAACAAAATAGTTAACTACTGACTTACCTGTGACCTTCGTCTTTATCGGCAAGGTTGTTAGCCTCGGGGAAAACTACGTTCTACCTTCACGTTATTTGTTGGCTCTTATCTGCCTCTATTCCCCGTCCAGCTGGTTTTTCAACAAATACCGACAGCAAGAACTTTACAAATAGCGTTTCACTTCACGTTCAAGAAAAGGAAATTTAATTTCAATTCATTTCGAGACTTAGGATGGCTCAAAGTTTATATTTGTGGTCCACGTCTTCTGGGCTATCCGCGTACTTCCATCTATGAGGCAGGAAAGGAGGTTGAATGTATAGGAATTGTGCTCGCATTTGTGTGGAGGGAGAGAGAATAACAGTTTAGGAAATCACACTTTAGTATATTAAGTCAAATTAGACAAATATAAACTAACATTATTATTCGCATGCCAAATCTGAGTGTTAAAATACATTGCTACCATTTGCATTATAGTCTTATAACAATATCTATAGCTGATCGTAGTTCAGTTAGAATTCTCTATCGTCACAGGAAATATACCACTCCCAAGAGTATATCTCTTAGTAATCACTCATGGAATTTAAGCTATTGAATTGAGAATAAGATCTTATGAGTGTAATTAATTTCCCCGTGGTTCTGGCAACTGCTATTCGCCGATATTACAGCATTTAGAAAATACCGCTCATCGTATCAACTAGGCCGCACCTCTTGAGAATGATAGACCCTGCCCGCCAGGGTCGGGAGATAGCACAACACGTCACCTGAGCTCCTACCGGCAAAATGGCGTGACCTTGCGTCAAATAGATTGTAACAGCTTGTACGCTCTATAGCGGAGAAAGCCTTTTAATAGCTAAACTAAAACACAGCACTGGGTTTTATTTAATTTTGTGGTAAAAATATATTATCACACTACCCCTAACAAAACCTATGGATGAACAGATTTGGATCCACTGCTGTAGTCACGCAGTTCACATACATCACTTTTACAATAAACTAGTCTGACACCTTAGCTCAGTTTGTAGCTTGTCTGTCTACTGAGATAAGGGGTCACGGGTTTGATTACCAGCATGGCCGGAAAAAAAGTCATAGGATTATTATTATTATTATTATTATTAGCACTGCGTCTTACTAACCGTTCGGGTTGTACGTACTTACGTTAATGTGTAATGGTAGGGGGATTGTGAGATGCAATGGAGGACCTACAGTTTAACATGGGATCCGAACCACGGTGGAAGCCTGGAATTCCACACATTCACAAGATGTCTTGTCAGAGGTAAACTGTGGGTTTCACTTTTCACAGCGATGGATTAACGGTGGGGACTGGATGTTGTGTCTGTTCTAGATTTCAGTTAGTTTATAAGTTGTGTGCTGATATAAGCAGTCGGTTCAAAACATGCACGTTAAATGGGGGAAGGGGTGAATACAATAGCTTATATAAATGGTATTCAACCTTTTTTGTTCGCGTATCCCCATATATAATTAATTATTTTCAGCTTTGTACCCCCAAAGTTGTTGGTGCATAATGAAAGTTATACAAATTCTATAATATAGCTTACATGATATAAAATAAAATTACATTCAAAATAATGTGTTTTAAACGGGAAAAAAAGGAGAATAAAACCATTTAATAACAAATATTATCGCCTGTAAAATAGCAAGCTATTAGCCCAGATAATAATCGCATAAAGAAGGGAGAGGGAGGGAAAAGTTGTGTTTCCAGATCTAATTTCCTTACGTCCGATTCTCTTGTGGCTAGCCCTAAATTTGGCCCTGATTATTCAGTGTTTAATAATATATACAGTAGATACGAGTATATTCAACTTTTCATGTCCCGTAAGACATGAAAGACTACCCCAGGTTGAATACTTCTGGACTAGATCACTTATGGTGGGAATATAAGGGTTCAGATCCCGGTCGAGTGAACATAGGTTTTTTTCCTAAATGATTTCCCCCTTTCTTTCCACAATAATGTGGGGACATTTTCTCTAAAAATTCTTCCCACCTCCTCCTTATCTCTTAATGTAAATATGTGGTTAGTAAGACGTGGTGCACAAAACTGTTGTATGATATCTACACCTGTGGTCATACGGTATAAGATGTAAATTCACATTGAATAAATGTGTGTATTTTGTGGGCTTATTTATTTGTACTATTAAATGTAATAGCTGTGATTGTTTAATCCGGCACCTTAGCTCAGTCGGTAGCGTGGTCTGGGTTCGATATCCGGCAAGGCAGAAATATTTATCATAGGTGAAATGTGGGTTTACTCTTTCACAGTGATTAATCAATAGCCGGGGACTGGATGCTGTGCCCGACCTAGTCTTAAGTTAGATTACAAGGCATATCGTTGAATGTAGGCATATGAAGCTACGACAGGCCGGTAGTGGAAAATATATGGCTTGAATAAAAAAATGACCCAGACCACAGGCTGGAAACAGTAATGGATGTAAAAAACTATGATTATTTAAGAATGGCAACATTTACGGGAAACTTTATTTTTCTGGGTAGGCTAAACTTTTTTTTTTGTGACTATGCCAAATCTTGCTAAGCTTTCTTTTTAAATTTTTTTAAACCTATGATTACGAACGTCACTCCACTAAAAATAGCTTTAATATTTTAGTAAAGCTTGATCTTTGTTTCTCGCCATTTATTTGAATCTCAGAACTACAACATTTGAATCAACTATTAGTGTATTCAATTTAAACTAAAAAAAAAAGTCAAAATTTAAGGTTTTTTTTAAACTAAATAGGGCTATGCTACCTTTTGCTTTCATTTTGGCGTGAGCCAACTTTAAAAAATAAAAAATAAAGAATCACTTATTAAATAACGCGGGATTTCTGAACATCTGCGCTCTGTTAGACACCCCCTTAATTGAGTTCGATTAAATATTCATAAGTGCAGAGTGCAGAATTAATACAGCCAAGGTATTTCGCTCCAGGGAGTTGGCAGAGTTTTATTTAATAAACTCACACACCAAGTGTAGCTCTAAGAAAACTACCGTCAGCAAACTAGAAATATTATGTGATCTTATCAATATTCTAGAAACTTCAGGATGGAAAGTACAACAAATACCAACATTAGCAGGTAAAGTCTATAAATTGTTTTATATCCTCGTATGGTGTATATCGCAGTTTAAATTTGTTTTAAAACCCGAAACAAAGATAATAGGTACATTTTTAGCGTCGTCTGTTTTGGGACAAGGGCTGCGTTCACAAGCATGCAAGCGACGGCTCCGGAATAACATTGGAAGTGTTGACAGTTTGTCGTATGTTGACAGTTGGTGGAGTGTAGACAGTTTGCCGTGTGTTGACAGTTGGTGGGGTGTAGACTGCTTGTCGTGTGTTGACAGTTGGTGGGGTGTAGACAGTTTGTCATGTGCTGACAGTTGGTGGGGTGTAGACGGTTTGTCTGTGTTAATAGTTGGTGGGGTGTAGACAGTTTGTCTGTGTTGACAGTTGGTGGGGTTGTAGACAGTTTGTCATGTTTGACAGTTGGTGGGGTGTAGACAGTTTGTCATGTTTGACAGTTGGTGGGGTGTAGACGGTTTGTCTGTGTTAATAGTTGGTGGGGTGTAGACAGTTTGTCTGTGTTAATAGTTGGTGGGGTGTAGACAGTTTGTCGTAAATATTATCAGTGTAAAGCATTAGTTATACTAAATAACACATTTATTGAAACTTTGAAATGTGCTTTAAAAATATACTTAAACGTCATATTTAGTGACGAAACGTCTTTGGATTAGTGGAATACAAACCTCTTTGGCTTTAAATAAAGATTCCACACTTTGTTTTTCTTATTCGATCTTGTTTTGTTTCATAATAATGAAAGGAATGCCAAGCGACTTATGAACGTAAATTCAAAAATATCAGATAAGTAATGCTTCTGCTACCACTATAGCTTAATATGAATTGAAACAAATTGTGGACTTGCAAGATCTATGTTATTTTAATCCCCTTGAAATTAAATGAAATACTGTTAACTAACGTTTATTCTGAGCAATTACGGTTAACTGCTGCCAGTTTTAATCCATCGAGACGACATTTGCTCTCAAACTGATCCTATTCATTTAGTGAATACTGATTTAGGCGCCTCTATTTGCTCCCTCTAGTGGATCCAGGTCCTGTGGTTTAGTCTCACAACATCGGACAACCAGCTCTCAATGTTGGTATCATGCACAGTCTACACCAGCGGTTATCAAACTGGGGTACGCGGGCAACTTTCAGGGGTGCACGAGCAGCTCTCAAGTGAATATTGTCAAAATAACAGGGGACTTAGGGAAAACCCTAATTGTTGGCAATTATCGTTATCTGGTTATTTCCACCCCTATTTTTCATTTATTTGCTCTCGGCTGGAGACCGATTTCTGAGAATTTTCATCCCTCTACCTAACACTTTCTACATTAGCAGTTTATTATGCCTTTCTTAACAACACATCTCTCTTAGAGTGGTTTTTGACCCATGTTTTACCTAATACGCAATAGGCTAAATTTGAAGCCGGACCTCCATTTGAAAGTTTCAACTGGACAATCAGACATCAAAAATTTTGCCAAGCCATGCAGACACACCCCTTTCATTAAAAAAACCTTTGGGATTTATCCAGAATCACATTTAAAAAGTGAGAAATGTCTCAGTTCTGAGATCAAATAAAATGGTTAGAAGCAGCCTATAGATCTAGCTTCCTCAAACAACAGCGTCGCAACAGAACATTCTGAGATAATTAAGGATTTATTTAATGGTTTTAAGCTTCGTAATTTTTATTCCCATAAAAAATCCTGCAGTGTGAGGATAATCACCTACAAGTAGGTGGCGTCCTTAACACCATTTGAGTTACTATGGCACGCTTATGTGTGACATTTTTAGACACTAGGGATATAGCCTAGGAGACAAGATGATATGATTGACTGTTAAGAAAATACATCAGCACTCTCCTTAGAGATAATTGAAAGCCACATTCAATTTTTATACCACTCATTTCTATACATCCGTGCACTTCACATTTAATTGCGATAGTGAGATAGGAATGAGGAAGGTTGAATAAATAATAAATATACCCAACATTTCACAAAGGGAGTGTGGAGAATAATTATGGGAAAATCACCGTCAGTACTACCGGCTGTTATTTGAGACCTCGCTACCACCGTAAAACCAGAGGAAATGACTAAAATGAGCCTGACATTTAGTCCACTTGCCCACCGATACGGGTATTATGAAATGAAATACTGTGCACCCGAAAGGTATTCAAATCCCGTTTTCTCGAGTCAGAGGCAAGCACTTTCTGCGGGTAAATTGAAACTTACAATACTCCACATAGTTATGAATAAAGATATACAATCAATTACATTAAGATTTAATATATTTTAATTTTGGCAGTGGGAGAAGTACTGTACCTACCCATCTCCATGCCTTACGTATTAGAGGGTGAGAGTTGATATTATAATAACACGGATCTGAGAGGTATTTATTGCAGAATGTGAACTAAATGTGACTCAAATTGATGGCCACGAGGAATTGATGTCAGGCTCATCCTGGTCGATTGGCCGGTGACGATGAGGTCGGTGTTCCAATATTCCGGTCGGATGTAGGCTGGGAGCGGTGTTTCCTAAATGGTTTCCCACTATCCTTTCATACAAATGCGGGTATATTTCCTCTCAAACAATTCTACCTTTCTCTTCCATACCCAATTAATATCATTAAGATGGGCGTATTCAATACGGGTAGTGGGACGGGGTGTCAAAATAATAATTAAATGTGAATGAATCTTAAGTTTTTGCACTGTAATATTTAAACCTAATTTAAACGTTGAAAAACCACAGAAAAGAATATTTCAAAAGAAACAAACTAAGAGTATTTTTACAAACATCACTAAGAAGGTAAAGAGTTGGGTTAAACTTCACCGCAAGACATACGTCATGTCGTACGGACTGAGTAAAGCACTATCAGCACAGATGTAACGTGTGAAAGGCTCAAATTTATTTTGTAGCAGGGTGTACATGGCATAGGTGCTATTATAATCGCGCAGTTGTGCCAGTGTACTTAACCTAAGAATGGAGTCCCCGGGCGATACACGAACAGGTCGTGACTAGCTCTTGTTGTTTTCAACAAACGAAAGTCAAGTTCGCTATTAGAACCGCAGCCATAACCGTCGCTATCTTCGGATCGGGGGCGATACAGTTCTTCAAGGTTTGTTCAGCAATCTTTATCTTATTGGAAGAGGGCGAGACTTCATTGTTTACAGCTAGAGGAGTTTGGATTTCAATCACATCACAAGACCACAACTTGGAGCTACAACACAGTCTTCCTGACAACAAGACCACATTTTGGAGCAACAACACAGTCTGCTTGACAACAAGACCACATTTTGGAGCAACAACACAGTCTGCTTGACAACCAGACCACATTTTGGAGCAACAACACAGTCTGCTTGACAACAAGACCACATTTTGGAGCAACAACACACTCTACTTGACAACAAAAACACATTTTGGAGCTACAACACACTCTACTTGACAACAAGAGCACATTTTGGAGCTACAACACAGTCTTCTTGACAACCAGACCACATTTTGGAGCAACAACACACTCTACTTGACAACAAAAACACATTTTGGAGCTACAACACACTCTACTTGACAACAAGAGCACATTTTGGAGCTACAACACAGTCTTCCTGACAACAAGACCACATTTTGGAGCAACAACACACTCTACTTGACAACAAGAACACATTTTGTAGTAACAACACAGTTTGCTTGACAACAAGAGCACATTTTGGAGCAACAACACACTCTACTTGACAACAAGAGCATATTTTGTAGTAACAACACAGTCTTCCTGACAACAAGAACACATTTTGGAGCAACAACACACTCTACTTGACAACAAGAACACATTTTGGAGCAATAACACACTCTACTTGACAACAAGAGCACATTTTGGAGCGACAACACAGTCTGCTTGACAACAAGACCACATTTTGGGGTAACAACACAGTTTACTTGACAGCAAGACCACATTTTGGGGTAAAAGCCCACTCTACTTGAAAAAAAGACCACATTTTGGAGTAACAACATGCTCTACTTTACAACAAGACCACATTTTGGAGTAACAACACAGTCTGCTTGACAACAAGACCACATTTTGGGGTAACAACACAGTTTACTTGACAGCAAGACCACAATTTGGGGTAACAACATGGCTTACTTGGCAACAAAAGCCACATCTTGGAGTCTACAGTAGCCCCATGGCTTCTTTGGTGCTGACTGACAGCTGACGGCTTTGAAAAGTTACTAGACCAAATTATGTATCCCTACGCCGAATCATATTATCTGCAAAAACATTTGTTTATAGGCTGTTACTTCTGATAGTCAAATATTTAGGTATATACCTAAATGTTGACTGTCAGAAGTCAGCTGTGAGCTGTCAGTCAGCACCAAAGAAGCCGTGGGCTTACTGTACTTGACAAAAAAAGACCCCGTATTGCAGCAACAAGGTTGTCAATTTGACAAGATCGCATCTTAGGACGACATCGTCCGCTCGACAACCAGACCGCATCTTGGAGCAATAATATAGTCCACATGACAACAATACTGCATCTTGGAGCAAACACACCATCTATCAACGTACGCGTACTAAACGTAAATCTTATGGCTTTTAAATGATAACGAATCGTCGCCAGGATTGCTAGTATTTTCAAACCCAAGTAAATGTTTCCCTGATAGTAATTAAGCTTCTCCTTTTCTCTTTCTTTCCCTTCCCAAAAAACAGGAACCTTGAAGGAAAGAGTGAATAGAAGATATTATAGCTTCTCATTTCACAATCACATCAACATAGTATTGCTTTCTATTGTTGAGATATATTACTACATTTTAAGCGTAGAAGTTTTTTTATCATTTTATAGCGTGTTTATTGACTACATACATTAAAAGTACATAGGCCTACGTTTTACGACCGTATGCTCCGCGCAATCGGGCTATGTTTACGTACTTATTCACTAATGAACCAAGCCTAAATCGATTCTTTCCGTGCTAACAGCCAGCTATCATTGTGACTATTAGCAAAATAAATAACTTAACAGTTAAACTTGTACTTATTATTATTATTATTATTATTAGCACCGCGTCTTCCTACCCGTCCGGGTTATACACACTTACGCTAATGTGTAATGGTAGGGTGATGGTGAGATGAAATGGAGGACATACAGTTTAACGTGGAATCCGAACCACGGTGGAGGCCTGACATTCCCCACATTCACAAGTTGTGATTAATGCACGTCTTGTCAGAGGTGAAGGAAGGGTTTGGTAATCAGATAAATCTGTGCTGGGACAGAGGATTGAACCCCGGCCGCCAGCATAGAAGTCTGACATCTTACCCCTACACCACCAGGTCACCATTAACTTGTACTTAATTTGGTAGTAGTGCAGGTCATAATTTTCAGTGAAGCTTAGGAACAAACGCATGCGCATAAGAAATACAAGTTGTATTTTAAACGTGATTTCCATATCTATCAAACAAAAGAAAAATAGAATATATCTTTTTTTAAACTTCGTTTTAGGGAAGTGGTTTTAATGAAATGCATTTTATAGATATCATCATAATTTCTAAAAATATTCTGGATTTTGTTAAAAATATACATTAACTTTTAATTTTTGCAAAAACCAACAATTTTCTGAATGAACTTTTATTTGTGTTGATTGTCTTAACTTTTGAATGTATATTACTATATCCATACATTTAACTCATTAACTATTCACAAAACCAGATTGTAAACAATTAACTCTAAAGTACACGTATATTTAATATAGTCCATTCGCCATAGGAGTGATGGTAACAGACAGACAGCCAAAGCTACGAGTACTAAGCTCCTGAATCCATTCGCCAAACCGCCTTATCCACAATGCCATGTGCTAAGGCTGCCGTCACGTCTGGCAGTCAAAACTTTCATAACAAACAATTTTGTTTTTGACTAAGTTTTTCTTTTAACCATTTATACATCTTCTTCTGGCTGTCAGTTACTACCACTCCTATGGCAAATGGATTCTAGAAACTATTTTTCTGGATATATATTGATATCTGCAATCATTATTTCAACAAAGGTTTTTTATTTAATTAATTACGGAAATATCACCCGCGTGTACAGATCATGAAGCTAAATCACTAAATCTCCTGAAACCGAAATACCCCATCGTTTTTAGTTTTTAATAGAGGGCACCAGCAAGTGTGAAAATCTAATTACTAAAGGGAGGGTCTACTTGAAATTGAACGTGATATGTCAATATAATTTATAATATAGCAAACAGAAGTATCCGGCTTTGCTTCTAACCGGCAGAAAAAAAATATTTAATTTATTCAGACCCATTTTTTAATACATTTTAGAAAATCTATTAAAAAATTAAATACTACATCTTCAAGGTGCACATGTTTGTGTACAGGGGTTATTATTATTATTATTATTATTAGCACCGCGTCTTACTACCCGTTCGGGTTATACGCACTTACGCTAATGTGTAATGTTAGGGTGATTGAGAGATGAAACGAAGGACTTACAGTTTAGCGTGGAATCCGAACCACGGTGGAGGCCTGGTATTCCCCACATTCACAAGATGTATTGTCAGAGGTGAAGGAAGGGTTTGGTAATCAGATAAATCGGTGCCGGGACCGAGGATTGAACCCCGGACCCCAGCACAGAAGTCTGACACCTTACCCCTAGACCGCCAGGTCACCTACAGGGGTTACTTTTTTTATTATTATTAGTTACAGGGGTTACTAATTTTAAAATTTCAGACCTCTGCGTGCGATAGATATCACGCATTGCTCATGGTAGACAAATAAATTCTTGATTTTATTAATACAGATGATAGAATATAGATTATATAATTATGTGAGGGGTAGTGGTGGGTATGTATATATGTGTGTATGTTGGTGTGAGAAGAATATACACCAGGGTTTTAAAAATTTACCTCCCAAACACTGAAGTTTCACCAGGGATGAACAGGTTTCCCGTCCCAGACACTGGCGATACACCAAGGGCACAGAGACCAAGGGCATGGCCATAGCCAAGAAGGAGGGGAGGAGGGGTCCTCAACCTCCACCGCCTCCAAAAGTTGAGAGTAAAAAAACATACTGCCTTATTTACGGTTCAAACCAAACAAGAAAATACGAATATACAAGTACATTTTTAAAAATTGTTTGTGGTGTTGTTCATTATTCAGGCAACAAAGCTGTATAGATTATAACAAAATATTGACAAAAGGAAATAGGAAGTATTAGTGAATGTGGAGGGGAGGGGGGAGAGCTGTGAAAGGGGGTATGTCTTTGAAATTAGGAAACAAAACATTTTAACTGGAAACTATTCGAATGGTACTTCCAAGAACATGTTACAAATGAAGAAACAAGAATGAGAAGTTGGGATAAGATAAAGTGGAGGAGGTCCAGCTTCAACCCCCAAACAGCTTGCAGTTAGATATAAAAGTTAAAGTCAAATACATTTGGTCAAGTTGAAAATACCTTTATTTGAAAAGTGTACAATCTAGGACTAAAAGGCAGGTTTAACCTTTTCTACAAGCACATATTTTTAAAACCTATAACTTTATTAGAGAAAAACGAAATAATATCTCAAATTATCTATGCTGGATGAGAAGTGGCTTGAACTTAATTGTGTAAGGAGCGGGTCAATTAATCAAAAAGGGATTTTGAGGTACTTGTCCCCCCTCTCCCAGCCTAAAGATTTTCGAGGATCCTCCCCCAGAAACTGGCAAGCTATTGGAGTGGTCATAGATTTGTAAAAATTATAACTTTATAAAATCTATTTGGTGTTATCTACTTTATACATTTTTTCTAAAATGTTGATATCTTTAAAATATATTTAAAACGATTCTCATCTGATATTTAAAATTGTTCTTAGATCAATGCCTTTATATTTAAAAGCTATTTGATTTATTTTAATCGTATCATATTCGAAAATATAAGAGGAGAATGAAATAAATCTAGTGGTGGTAAGAGGGGGGTGAAAATTATCACCCCCAACTAAATTCCCACTCACCTCCCTGAAGCCCTCCACCCCAGTTAGCCACCACTTTCTTTTAACAAGTGCGCAATGTAAATATTCAGACTTGGAGGGAGGAGGTGCTAGGAAGTTTCTACATGTTAAACAAATTCAAAACACTTAATGTAGCCCATTAGTTAATCCCTACTATTAATTACCATAAAAACTAATTCTAAATAGCTTCTAGAGGTATTTAATATTAATAACATTTCTTTGGCTATGGCAGTTGGGGGGTCATGCCCCTCAAACCCACCCTGACATATTGGCCCTCAAAATTTAC
Organism: Timema douglasi; assembly: GCA_901482245.1. NCBI lineage: Eukaryota > Metazoa > Arthropoda > Insecta > Phasmatodea > Timematidae > Timema > Timema douglasi. Next base: position 212,498 of record CABEEJ010000687.1, on the reverse strand, counting down.
CTCCAAGCCATAAAGTTTCACCAGGGGTGTACAGGTTCCCCATCCCAAACAGTGAAGAAACACCAAGGATGTCCAGTTCCTCCCACAAAACACTGAGTTTACCGTTTCACTCTTGTTGGCGCCTACAGAATCAATCCAAAACCCTCTGATCTTCCCTTACCACCAGTTTCTGATAGGTATTCCCCTCAAATGGCAACATAACTTGTTTTTGCACAATTGTCGTCGAGGTCAACGCTTGATAGCGCTAAGATATCTTGACAGGTGAAGAAGGGAAGGAGGGGGAAATTTGACACTTCCGGTAGAAGACTCAACGACCTTAAAACTTATCTTTAGGGGCCTTTTAAAAATTGAGCTTTGTATGTGTGAGTAATTAGAGAATGTGTGATGTACACTTTCTAAGCATATTTATCAACACATGGCTTAAGAATTAAACTAATTAACTTTGGGTGTCAAAACATAATTGAGGATAAAACCTTTATCCTCTTCATCTACAGTTGGCACCCCTTGGCTACTCGGCTATAAAGGGATTTCCTCCACACACCTCAGGTCACGTAATATAAGACGTCAGGTTCACGATAAAATGAATTTCCAATTATGTAAATATCAATGTTATAACCTTGGATGGGTGCACTGGGAATGGTGGTCCACGTGAGATTTATAACTGTGGTTTTCCCATCCTCCTTCCATACTGACGTGAATTAACTTATTTAAAAATTACTCTACTCAATCCTATCCCTTTTTTTAAGACACATCCGCATCAGTGGCCAAATTGTATTAAGGCATCGCTTTTACAATATACTAGATTGTCAATGATGGGTAGAACTCTGTTCGAAACCCAGCTGGGTATATTAAAAGTGGTTTTTTTTACCAAGTAGCTTACCACTTTCCCTTCACGTGAATTTGGGTAAATTTCCTTTAAATTAAGATGAACATTCATCCCAGAAATAAGTGTTATGTCTCGTACTAATTCTGTCTTTGATATGTTAGATAGATTAATGGATTTTTAAATGTATCTGGATTAAACTAAAAGAGTTGCGGGATCTGACAGCTTGCGATACTGTTGATCGCTCATAGATGACGATCCCGCACGTCCATCACAGACTCAGCTTTAAACTATGGATAAATTATTATTATTATTATTATTAGCACCGCATCTTACTACCCGTTCGGGTTGTACGCACTAACGCTAATGTGTAATGGTAGGGTGATTGTGAGATAAAATGGAGGACCTACAGTTTAAAGTGGAATCCGAACCACGGTGGAGGCCTGGCATTCCCCACATTCACAAGATGTCTTGTCAGAGGTGAAGGAAGGGTTTGGTAATCAGATAAATCTTTGCCGGGACCGAGGATTGAACCCCGGCCGCCAGCATAGAAGTCTGACACCTTACCCCTAGACCACCAGGTCACCTACAGCTACTATGGATAAAGAATTATGCTGAGTATATGATACAAATCTTGCATAGCTCAGGGGTAGAGCTTTGGTGCGCTGAGCCAAGTGTCCCGGCTTTAATTTCCGTACCCAGGTATCATTTCTCAACTAATTCAAATTAATTGAAATTGTGGTCCCCTTCATACGGATATCCCCGTGATTACGATGATTTGCAGCCGGTGATGTGTTTATATTCATTAAGACTAATTTCATAAAATTTGAAAGAATTTTATTTTTTCAAAAAATGTTTGCCAATTTTAGATACATTTGTCATGGTTAAAATTAACCGCAGGATCAAAATTAGAATCATACATTTAGTTTTCAAGAAAATATATGTATACCGAGTTTTGTCGAAATTAGATGTTATCTGTCAAAGTTGATAGCCAAGCAAATTCCAGAATTGCAATTGCTTTTGATTTGATGTGAGAAATTCAAAGTATATTAATAATGTGATGAGTGAGTACCGGTAATATGTGTGTACCAAGTTTCATCGAAATAGTATGGCAAATTAATTGTTAGTTTTCACCACTTCTATTTTATTGTGATCAAAAATATTTTAGAGTAATTTCTATATTTGATAGCCACAATGTATTCATTCAGCGTAGTTAAAACCATAGTGATACTTTCATAGCGTCAAACTTATCAACATTGTTCATTAATTTACTTTGACCATTCTTGTCCTCCAAAAATTAAATCTTAGTAGGATTAAAAACCAAACCTGCGTGTGTCTTGATAAGTACTTAGATGTGTTTCAAATTTTGAAAAGATCCTACAAATTATTTCAAAAGTTATTTGGGAAACACACAATAGTTATACTTATAAAGTCGGGTTCGATTCCTGTGTCCAGATTGCCACTTTTCAACTATTAATTGAAGGAGTAGCAAGCTAGAGCTTTGTTTTGATGTACTAAACGCGTGTGATATCAGAATAAAAGTATAAGACTATGTGTTTGTATATCAAATGGTTTCTTTTCTTTTTTTTATATATTAAGTTCTAAATTTAGTTCACTAATATTTTTGTACTATGGTAATGTATAACAAAAATGTACAATTTTACACAAAATCATGTATCATTTTAAGCTTCAAAAATTAAAACAACATGCAACATTATAACATGATCACGTCAACTTGACCCACCCAATGATTTTTTATTTATATCCCCCATGAAATTGTAGAATTAACCAAAATTGTATGTCCAATGACCAGCACTAACGTAGCACTAACAATTGCAGTAGGTTATGTTGTTAGTGCTGCACCAGAAGATGGTGGGTGGGGTCAAGTTGACGCCAACTTAGCCCCACCCACTATATTTTGTCTTATAACTCCCACTAAAATGTAGCACTAAAGAAATCTTAGGTTCAATAATCAGCACTAACGATAGTATTAGGTTTTGTTGTTAGTGCTGCACCAGAAGATGGGAGATGGTGCTAGGTTAACGTCAACTTGGCCCCACTCACACATTTTGTCTTATAACTCCCACTAAAATGTAGCACTAAAGAGATCTTAGGTTCAATAATCAGCACTAACGATAGCATTAGGTTATGTTGTTAGTGCTGCACCGGAAGATGGGAGATGGTGCCAGGTTAACGTCAACTTGGCCCCACCCACACATTTTGGCTTATAACTCCCACAAAAATATATCACTAACGAAAGAAAATGTATTCACCAAGCAGCACTAACTTTATGAAGCTTTGTTGTAGGAGGAGGTTGTACTTCCTAGAAATAAGAGATAGTTTCAGAAACCTTCACAAAGAGTAAATAAGTAAATACATGTTTTCTTAGTTTTTAGAATTTAAACTGTTCGAGTGAAAGACATTTAACTCCCCATTTAGTCCACTGCCTTAGTCTTTAACTTAGCAATTAAAATAAAAGCGTGTTCTGGATGCTGTCCTTTTGAAAAGTGCATACAATACTACCAACTACATAGGAGCACTAAATAACTTGTATATTTCTCTGTACAATATTTATCCCCGTCTTGACAGGTATGACGCTGGTGACCTACATTTTACTTCTCGCAAGAGCTTAGTCGAAGTATTTCCTGGCCGCAGATGAAAGGGGGAAAACCAAAATTTCGTAGTTCTTGGAAAGGTCTATGACTTGATGCGAGAATGAGGTCAAGTTGCCCAGAAGGTTGGGGACAGAAGGAGTGGTCATTGCTCTGCTATTTATAAACTACCCCGGCCTGAACAGTGAAACAGGAATAGACTGAATGATGTATTCGAGAAGAATGCTAGGTATTTGTGTGAGTTTGTGTTAATGTAGTACTAACAATAATAGTTATTGATTTAGCACACACTTTCTAAATACATAGCTAAAACTGAACACCCAAACTTGAACTTTAAAGTGTAGTACATGGACGAGAATACAACGGTGAACAGTAATACTTTAGAACTTGGATGTAAGTACTACAGTAGCAACCAATGATACTGTAGCACTTGGTTGTACAGTGTATGTACAGTGGCAACCAAATGTAACATTTGGATGAAGGTAAAGTGAAAATCAATTATACTTTAACATTTTTATAAAGGTACAATGAAAACCAATCTTATGCCGTAACACTTGGATGAAGGTACAGCTACAACCAATGACGCTGCAGCACGTGGATAGAGCAACAATGATAACCAATTATGTTGTAACACCGGTATCAAGGTACAGTGACCACCAGTGATTATGTAGCACTTTGATGAAGGTACAGTAATAACCAATTATGTTGTAGCACCTGTATTAGGTACAGTGACCACCAGTGATTCTGTAGCACTTTGATGAAGGTACAGTAATAACCAGTATGTTGTAGCACCTGTATTAAGGTACAGTGACCACCAGTGATTCTGTAGCACTTTTGATGAAGGTACAGTAATAACCAATTATGTTGTAGCACCTGTATTAAGGTACAGTGACCACCAGTGATTCTGTAGCACTTTGATAAAGGTACAGTAATAACCAATTATGTTGTAGCACCTGTATTAAGGTACAGTGAGCACCAGTGGATTCTGTAGCACTTTGATGAAGGTACAGTGATAACCAATTATGTTGTAGCACCTGTATCAAGGTACAATGACCACCAGTGATTCTGTAGCACTTTGATGAAGGTTACAGTAATAACCAATTATGTTGTAGCACCTGTATTAAGGTACAGTGACCACCAGTTATTCTGTAGCACTTTGATGAAGGTACAGTGATAACCAATTTTGCTGTCGCAATTGAATTAAGTCACAGGGACCATCAGTGATTATAGGCCTATACCACTTGAATGGAGGTTTGACGAAAACCAATTATACTGTAGCACTTTTATAAATGTACAGTGAAAACAAATCATTTATGCTGTAACACTTTGATGAAGGTACAGTTATAACCAGGGGTATTGCAGCACCTGGAGGCAGGTATAGCAACAACCAATGACACTGCACCACTTGTATGGAGGTACAATGATAACCAATTATTCCGTACCACTTGTGTGAAGGTACAGTGACAACCAATTAAACTGTAGTATCTACAACTAGTTGTAGTACAGTGACAACCAACGCTACTGTTGCACTTTGAATGATACAATGATAACCAATAATGTTGCAGCACTTGAATTAAAATGAATATCCCATTTTACGGCTTACCAGCCTAGATATTAGATACATGGTTACTATTGGGCAAAAAATTGTGTCAAAGTACGTATTTTTTTACCCACATCAGTAGTGAAATTGGTAACACTAAGATATTTTTTGTCTTTTTAAATTTATCGATATTTAAATTTGTCTGTAGGCCTATCATTTAAAAAATTGGTAAAATGGTTTCACTATTCTTACAATGTTTTACAATGACAATACTAAGCTACTACACGAATATGTGATGAATGGTTTTCCATTAGTTGAGACTTGATTTTAAAGCCTTAGATAACAGTAGAATTCATATATGTACAATTGTTTTACCATATTTAAAAAAATTAATCAAAAAACACATTTTTAAGAAAAAAAACCTATTGAAACAATCCCAATTTTGCTGTCGCCGAGTGGAGAATGCAGAAAACCGCACTTCAATGCAATTTCTGGTATGATCTTAATCGTTTGTCTAGTATCCGGATTAATCTTGGTGAGATGGGCTCTTGAACACATATTGTATTTACACTGCGATATTTATATGAGTGATAGTTATGAAGAATTGAAATCCTTCGAGCAGTCCTGATTGTAGCTCAGAATGTTTTGTTGTGAGACTTGTTAAAAAAAACTTTATTTGTTTAAGAGATATTGACTTTACTTTGAATTCAAAAGTGTGTTATTTTGCTAGAAACGTCCTTGAAAAATAGCTAATCTCATATTTTCACGATTAAATTTTTGAAATTATAAATCTTCAATTTCAATGTTTTTAATAATAATAATACATGCATAGAGTCATGTCATCAACTTTAGCCTCCATTTTGGTGTAAGCCATGCTAGGAAATAAAAAAAACTTCTTATAAATTTAGGATTTCTGAACGTCTACAACAGGTCTCAGTGTTCCGGTAGGCGGCCCCCTTTCATCAATTAGTAAGACCTATACTGATATAATGTATATGTTTATAAAATATATTTTAAATATCTCGACTATTATATTTTTTAAATGTGAGCTGAAAGATGGTTAGCTAAGATTGGCATGGTCTTATCAAGTTTGTTTATTGTTGTTAGTTCCAAAATTACATCTTCAGGACGCACAAATAAAGATAAATGGACATCCTATCACAACACATTGGAAGCTTATTTTAGCATCAATGACCAATCAAAAACAACATCCAGAATGTGTACTGCTGTTCCGGAAATAATCGTATCCAACGTATTTTTTTAAATATATAAGTGGTCCTACTATAGGAATAAATCCGCGCCGAAATGTAACCGGAAGTTTTGCGTGGCTTGGTATGACGTGTCGAGTTCACGGTTCACGCCTTCCTCCCTCCCCCCTTCTTACCCCCTCCACCACATTTACAAACCCCTAGTTCCTGACCATCATTGAGCCTCGCTATTCCGAATAAGATTGACGTATCTGAATGCACGAGCCAACCAAACTGCGAGCCTCTGACTGACAAACACACATGAATAATTCTCTACACACAGACGTGTGTGTACAGAGGGTTGTTTATCTGTCTCCTGATAATGAGCCGAGTGTGGAGTTTGGAAAGATCGCATGTTCTCCCCCCAAGTAAACAGGAAGGGGGTCAAACTCCACCGGGTAATTTGTATGAGCGCGGTCGGTGAGATCAACGCGAGGGTAGAACACAGACTCTCAAGAGACTGCTTGACAACAACAGATAACACATTCGGGAGATTAGAGAGATTTAACTACTCAATGGCAGCCTGAACTCGTTGACTCACTCGCTCATCTCTCAAAATATATGGTACTTTAAATTAGCTCTGAGAACACACTCGGATTGGTTCAAATCCCTACAAGTACCACTGGAAAGTGATTTCCAAGTTGTGAGATTTACTGTAGCTTTACTAGCGTTTCTCTGGGCGAATACAAGCTCATCTCACATTCACATTCCTCATCCTATGTCCTTAAATAAACGTATAGCCCGAAGGGTAGGGGGGAAACTCCACTGAGTTTAGTAGGTGTACATTAAATACCCCAACTAATTACCTTGATAAAAAGTGAATGTCAAGCTCTCTCAAACACTTTCCTCACTTAAAACAATGCAGAGTAAAGTTTTCCGACGGTGACGTCATCACCACCATGTGTTCTGCCTGGAGGCTACCTATACAGGGACAGAGAACCATCACGGGAAAATATTCAAGTTGAAGGTCATGCGAGCCGTGGTCCTCATGATCACAAACTGTACCGTCCAATGACAGCATCGGAGCTGTTAAGTGATAATTGTCTGAAACTAACAAGTATTGTAGTTCTAGTGCTATAAATAAGAATATATGATCGTAAAGAACTAACAAATACGGCCGTTCTAGTGCAATGATGAAGAATTGACATTCGTCATAAACTAAGACTACTTTAGTTCTAATTATATGAATAAGAACGTATTATCTTCAAGAACTAACAAGTATACCTTCTAGTTCTATGAAGCAAGATTGATAATTATGAATTAACAACAAGGATTGTAGTTCTGGTACAAAATATGAAACCTATTTCTATTTTTAGATAAAGCAATGCATTAAGTTTTTAGTACTTTTATTTGATCTACCAACAATAGAAATTATCTTTAGCCGCCAGGTTAGGTTAAGTTGTATTAATTTAAATAACTTTGGTAAGGTTTTATTTATTATCTTCGTATACATGTTTTAGCTCATAAGAAAAGGTTTCTGAATTAATATAATAAAAGATACCGATGTAAAAAGGTTCTACTTCCGTATAAATTATAATTATATTAATTACAATACTGATACGATGGTATTAATTACCCGCTCCCCAAATTAACGAAACAGGTTACTCAGTACTGGTAATTTTCTGCATTAGATAAGCCACGCACGTTGTTTACTTTCACAGATAAAAGTTGCTTAACATTCAGGAACAACATTGATAACTATTTCCAGTCTTGGCTAGTATCCCAATTAAATAATTACATAGGATACTGACAGGATCGGATGCACGGATAGTGTGCCTTTGAATTCTGGTAGACAAGATTAGCAGCTGCATGAATAATGTGCCTGACTTTGACCTGAGTAACAATATTAGCTGCATGGATAATGTGCCTGACTCTAGCCTGTGAGAATATTAAATGCATGGATAATGTGCTTGACTTTACCTCAAGAGACAATATTAGCTGTATGGATAATGTACTAGACTGCTTGTCTGGGAGACAACATTAGATGCATAATGTCCCTGACTCTAACCTGAGACAAAAAGTAAGCTGTATGCCTGGAGGAGTTGACTATTATTTGTGAGACTGGTTTATCTGTATGACCTGTGTGCCTACTTTTGACCCATTAGGCAGGTGTTCAATATCAACCACTGTTAATTTTTTAATGTTGTTTTCAACCCTCTCCCCAAGCAATGTTAGTACAGTTTTAACTTTTACTTATCCACCTATCTTTCCAATCCTCCAGAAAACTACAGTAGGATTTATTGGTACTTTAAAACAATCCATTTTATTTGCATATTATTGAATCCAAGACCAGAACTTCTATAGAGGTTTAGTGAAGTTGAGTATTTTAATAATACACTACATTAAAACTTTATATCTAAGTTAATAACGTATAAATATTCATCCAGATGAGCTAAACCTTTAGGGATGCTCAGATATACATAAAATACGACACTTTTACTAAAATAACGCCCACTGTAGATATTTGAAATGATCCATCCTTTAATCAGTTTAGAGATTGTTTTGACGACAGTTTAAGGTGGGGATATAGAGAACGCGAAAAAAAGGCCAATGTTTTTTCAGTTCTTGTACCAAAAAATTTGTGGACCAAAATAAATAAAATATTGCTTCAGTACAAATATAGTTTTTTTTTACATTATTACCTCAACATTTGTTGGATATCTGTCATGAGCATAGCGGCATTTGATGACAAACTTTTTTAAATGAAGAGAAAAGGTTGTCGTTAAATTCCAGGCCACTCTTGGCAGATATTCCAAAGATGTTGACATCACCATGTGAAGAAAATTAAGCAATATTTGATTTATTTTGAACAAAAAATGTTTTGTTATAAAAATTACTAAAACGATTACCTTTTCTCACGTCCCCCGCATACCCACTTTAATTGGAATTCTTAAGCTAGTACATTCGGTGCTATCAATTCCACAAGCTTCCTCCTAAATATTTAATCCTCCAAGGGTTTTAATTTGAATCCACGGCTTCATGCTCTGAGAAGGTTCAAAGTGTTAGTCTGGTCACAGATGTAACCAGCAGGCTGTAAGTTCTAACTCCTCAGGGGTTGTTTTTATAACGATTCTCTCAACACAAACTAATTAAGGTTTCCTCAACAGAATGATGAGTGACGTGAGTAATTAAGATGTAACTGTACCGGCATAACTACCTGGCGAGGAAATGCGAAATTAATGAAAGAATAAATACAAACAATATACTCTGAAGATATGTTTAGGAGCCAACCTCCCGGTTTCATCAAATATACTACCCGTCATCGTGGTTGAGTGGTCTGTGAGTCTAGGTGGTACCAGCATTCGTCTCGAGGGAGTGCTGGAAACCCATAGCAGGTATGAATCTAACACTGGGTCTTCCAACTTCTAAAAACTTGCTTAGTTCGATTCGCTTAAGGAGGGTCGGAATGGAACGTGAGTTGAGGAAGCTAGTTTTGTATTTTTCATAATTTAAAACATTTTTGGCCCAAATAATTTAAATATTAATTCAATAGGTATATTTAGTTTGGATTGTCTATGTACAATTCTTGAATATTGGTAATGGGTATTGTCGAATTTTAACAAAACATTTACATTCACTTTAAAAAAGCTATGTTCGAATGTCACAATGCCAGAACTGCTGAAAGTACAAGATGAAAAGAATTAAATTAAACGTTTTTGTTGGATGAATATTTGATCTATTTCACCCCAAAAAAAGTTTTAAATATAAATATTGTAAAGATACTTGCCTTAATTGGGGTTGAAGGAAACGTTAGAAAAGGTTAGTGTTTTCTTTTTAAAGTTATTGGATAAAAACTTTTTTTTTGTCAAAATAAATAAAATATTGCTTCAGTACAAATATAGAGTTTATTTTTCATCACATGGTGATATCAACAGTTCTTGAATATCTGTCGAGGGTGGCCTGGAATTTAATGACAACTTTGTTTCTTGATTTGAAAGGTTTATTATATAACTCAGGTATGGTCATGACAGAGATATTCAACCATTACTGTTGATGTCACCATGCGAAGAAAATTATACTCTCTATTTGTACGGAAGCAATGTTTTTTTAATTTTGGCCCAAAAAAAATGTTTTGCTATAAAAAATGCTAAAACACTAACCTTTTCTCGCGTTCTTTACCTCCCCACCTTAATGTTATCGGGTAAATGTGTTGTGTTGATGAGCAACCTGTTTTCCTGCAAGTCGTAGTAGTAATAAACAAAGTAATAGTAGTAGAGTCCTTGACATTGAACCGTGTAACAAACATTACCCCTCAGAGGCCTCTGTTAGGAGACAACCAGTGGTACTTCCTGTCCTGGACACTGGCAACTGGACAAGGACAACCGACAGAAATAATCAGATCTTGTGGTTGTTCAACTGCTTATTTTTTGGACAAAAACTGGTGGATAACTCACCAACAGGGTTGGAGTCACGAATGGTGTGCTCTACTTTCAAACGCTAAACCGTAGTTAAATCTTGAGCGCGTAAATTGAGGTTGAGTTTTTTATTTAAAAAAAGGGTGGTTCTCCATTTATCTATAAATATAAGATTTCTTACATAATTTCTTTGGCCTATCCAACCTATATTAGGTCACATCCTCGTGTTACAGATTACAGTACATATAATTTAGGGTCATAAGTTACAACACCTCATTAAAAATCTAAAAAAAAAAAATTATATCATTTACAGCCCTAGAAACTTTGCGTCTGGTTCACTTCACCTCCGGCTCACAATTAACAATGGACGCACCCTAAACTCTGACCAGCACTACAATTATTTGTGTCCTTTTTTTTACAATTCGTTGTTCTCTTTATGGATTGTAAATCAACAGGAGATACCTTTCCGAACTGGCAATAAAAAAAATGTTTGTTTGGAAGAAATAAAAATAGATAGAAGAGGAAAAAAAGTAAAAATGTCGGAAATGTTTGGTAAAATAGGAACTGTACTGTCCGGTCAAGCTTGTTGGTTTCCTGGTTCACATGCGCACAGTTTGACTCCTTGCCCCCCCCCCCCCC
>CABEEJ010000687.1:185363-201249 GCA_901482245.1 Timema douglasi | reverse complement strand
CCCTTCCCCCCCCCCCCCCTTTACCATCCTTTCACCAAGAGAAAGGATAAAATAAAAAATAAATTTCTCACATTGTTTATTCGACAAAATAAAAGTAATGAAAATTTATTTTCAGTATTTTTGTTATTTTTAGGTAGATACATTTAATAATCCACGGGCTATATCAGTGATGGGCTACATATTTTTTATGTAGCCACAGAAGTGAAATTTGTCACACCATGTAAAAATTGAGGAATCAGGTTGCTCAATAGAACATTTAAAACAACACACACTGCTTGAACAAGTATATCCAAAACATCCATACTTTGACTTCTCAGCTATAACTGCCTTAGACACAAACTATTAAAATTATTCGGATTGAAAATGCAAGACAATTTAAAGTGAAATTTGACCATACTTTGTATTACGAGTTTAGTTAACGCTGGCTGAGTATCTTAACTCAATGACAGCTTAGCTCCACCTCAAAATTGACATAAACAGTTCTAAATCTATATTTTGACTAGATGAATCCCATCGTAGAGAACGTCGATTCACATATCCCATGACTAATAACTTAGAAATGCCAATTTCAAAATTGAAAGATTGTTGTCAGTCAGAATAGATTTCCACATATCTGTGACTGAAGACCTCTGGTAAATTTTCAAGTGTTCTAGACTGCAAAAAGAAAGCAAATCATCTTCAAACCCGCGCTTGTTGCAAGATAAAATGGTGGAAATTTGTTTGCTTGAATTAACTTGTAATGTCAAAGTGTAATGGATCACACAAGAATTTAAATGCTAATTGGAAGTCATTGAAATGATAGAAAAGGCGATTCAAATTTCTGGGACAAGTTTTCCATCCAGTTTACGTAGAGTTGCTGCTTCACGTCCTCATTTATTCCCCCCTGATATGAAGGAAATATCAAGTTACAACCAACACAAGCCATCAAAAAAGAGTTTATTTTACTATAAATCTGGCACTCTCAAATTCGTCACACTCTTACGGCCAATTCGCCATTGGTGGCGACTTGTGACAGGGTTTTCCACCTTGGGGCTATATATTTTATGGCATACTGATTACAGTAGATCCTAAAGATATAGTCAGTCGTTTCCCAAATGATTAATCTCTGCTTGAATCTTAAAAATTAGGTATGATCTAAGCTCTCTTGACATGCGCAGTGAGGACAGCTCAACTTGAGCGCGCTCCACCACGGCAGTACCCAACATGACGATAGCACGTATACGATAATTTCGTTCAGATAATTATGTTTAAACAATTGACATTGATCAATGGATCTTTCACGGACAACGCAAAAACATACTTTGAAAGCAAATTGCTCGTCACTTTTAAATAATACAAAATAACTCAGATTATTAGTAGGCCTAATTAAAAGTGTTCTCCACTACTTCTTTCCCACACACCGATGGGCATGTGGACTAAGGCGTCCATCACGTATTACTGTTGTTGACAGACAGATTAGGATTCAATTGCCGAGTGAGTGTACTGTGTATGTTTTTACCTGAATGCTTTCTTACTCAGATGTTGGCGCTTTTACATTAAAATCTACCTTCCTCAATTCTACCACGTAAAGGTGGGGTATTAAGAAGTGGATCACATGTAAAAAGTTGATCATAGATTCTACGACATAGCAAAGTGTTTTTTTAATTTCACAAGGCAGGGAGATGCATAATTCACCGTACACACGGGATACGTTTCAGTACTTAATTCCTTACAAGACAACAGCTATTACCATGTGCACAATCAACTAACATGGCGACAAGTAGCTATCATGGAAATTGGTACGTGATTTGGTGGTTACACAGCTCATAATTTTCAGTGATGTTTCAAGTACAGACGCATGCGCAGAAGAGATATGATTAGTTTAGAAACTAAACACTACCCTGTCTTTCAAACAAAGGTAAAATTAAACTTAAAAAAGAAAGTTTGAAGGAAGTGATTTCAGTTGGGAAAATAAAGTGTATTCAATTAAAATAAGTTGCCCAATTGTTTCAAACTGTACATTAGGTCAAATTTTGTATGCATACGAAAACAAACAATTTTCTGAACAAAAAAACAACAACTGTTGGTTGCAGTAACTATTTACAAAACACGGAGGAAAACAATGCTTATGTAAATTCGTGTCGTATTTTTCATAGTAGATAACTTGATGGAAATTTTGTGGTAGTTGACATAATTGTTTCATTACAATACTTAGTGTATTTACTAAATTAAGTATGAAAACGTTACCAATATGTATGGGGAATAAAAGTATTTGCATCCTTGAGCAAATTTTAATGTTTCCTTTTTTGCCAAGCTTGGACTACCAAAGACGCCGCACACCAAGTTTGCGTGAGCAACTTGAGGAATATACCAGAAGAACGGGACAAAAAAATAATAATACTAAAACAACAACAAAAAAAACCTAGAACGAAATAATGAAGGCGCTATTACAGAGGAAGAAGAAGAAAGAAGGTAGCAGCAGTTTAGAGAAGTATGGTCAAGCCCTCGGATTGGTCGAACCGCTAGTCCCTGATCTTGGCAATGGTTAGTACCCCTCCCCTCACTTATCTTCCCCCACCCACCATCCAGCCACAAGGCAAGCACCGCTGCGGCTCTGTCGGAAGGACACGAACAAACGGTTTCCTTCAGTCGGTGAGTTGGACGCAACGGTGTAACACGTGCCTGAGGAAACTTTATCGTAACAAACAAAAAAAACACTTTTTTTTAGCTGTGAACATCAAAATATCCCGGAATATAAGTGGTCGAAGAACATCGCAATTATGGATATCTCTTACGTTTTTAAAGCTAGACAATGTTTTAACCACGAACTGTGCTAAAAAGAAAAAGGGGGAAGATTTGTTTTAGCTGTGTTTGAAAAAATGAATTGGAAAATTCCTTCGTTCTTACATATTGACGTTCGATATTCGTTGTGTATAAAACAATGATCGTCTGTTAAATAGAAACACAAGTGCCGATCATTTAAAAGTGTCATCAGTAAAAAATACATTTGTTTTACTGTGAGGAGTGTTTTAATTTTCATTTCAACAAGACTAAAAGAGTGAACCAAGTGTATTTGTTTCCTGGTAAAAAGAACCGTCAGTCACTCGTCACCAGAGTGAGTGCGTGTGTCGGCGAGTCACCAACATGCCTAAGATCTTCCTGATCAAGAACCGCCTGCACCTTCAGCAGCAGAAGTTGCTGGAGGCGCAGAAACGCTCGTCGGAGGATTCACTCACCCCTCCCGGGTCACCCTTGTCTGGGGGATGTCAGCCGCTCTCACTCATCGTCAACAAGAGCTCAGGTAAGACCTCCACCCCCTCAATGAAAGGGTTGTCGGCTCTCTCTTTTTTTTTATATATATCTTCCTTCTACTTCTTTCCCACACAAAGAACCGTGTTGGTTTTTATCTGTGTGTGCATCTCTGGTTGCTACCCTTAGCAACGGGAAGGTAAAACACAACTCCCAACTGCGCTATAGTTATTTTTATGTTAGAATATCAATGTGAGTCCTCCTATAAAGCCTTTTTATAAAATCACACCTCTTTAAAACTAACATTACTTAGGACAGTCTCGCTAAATTCTTAAGCACCAGGAATATGCCTGGTTAACAGGACGAACACGCACACATCTACACCGGTGAGCATGCAAATACGTCAGTCTCATCTTGTGTGGTTTGCCGGTGACAGGTTGGGACCTAGAATCCTGACCAGGGGTGTATTGAGGTTTATTTTATGTTTTTCCACTCTCTGAGGGTTAACTTGCTCTAAATTCTAATTTCCTCACCCCCACCCTAGTAGTGTAAATATGTGGATAGCATGGACGGGTAGTGAAATGCATTGTAGAACCAGAATTACTTAAAAGTCCTCGACCACTAGTCGGCCTCCCAAACCACTCGGCCACGGTAGCCAGGTGCACGGGCGGGCTTAAGGGGGGAGTGACGGGGTGTTCTCATGTGTATGGTATCACTTTGATTTTATTTACTACTTTCAAAACTAATGGGTGTGCAGTTTCTTTAATGTCTAGACTATATTCGTATATTAGGGGATGGTTCGCATCGGGGGGTGGGATTTTTTTCTCTCTATGAAAAAATTGTTATAAATGTCATGTTTTATAACACTTATATACTAAATATAAGTAAATTGTTGATTATAGCAAAACAAATATTATGAAAAAACTCTTAGATGGTTAAAATGTTTCTTATAAAACTCAACCTAATTCACCTGATAACATTCTGCCATATTGCGCAACAATGTGCGGTCATAGTTAATTAAATGGTGAAAGATTAAAAAAGTAAATACTTTAATAGTGACAGCTGATAATTTTGTGCGCAGATATCTGCCAAGTTACTATTTAAAGGTAACTGATCCAGGCTTGTTTCAGGAGTTATTGTTACAAAAAACACATAATATGGCTCCAGTTTACATATTTATAAATTAAAACGGGGTGTCCAAAGACCTGGAAAACAGGGGTAAATCAGAGAATCCACTTGGTCAGGGAAAAGTAAGAGAATTTGATCAAATTTTTGAAATCTTCCCTGACCAAAGGGATTCCCTGACTTTTCCCTCTTTTCCAGGTCGCTGGATACCCGGTTTTATTTGTTATTTGTTTTGCACATAGTCGCCATGATAGTTTGTCGTACACACAACAATAGTTGTCTTGTACTGAATTTAGTACGGAAGCATTGCTCGTCTGTATGGGTGTTAGCTTGAAGAACATTGAGATAAGATACATTAATATGATTAATAAATTACTGAATGAAATACATAAACGTTGCTAGTATGTACAGGAATAGTATGTCAACTAGTCAGCGCGCTGTAACCAATGTGTGGTTGTGTACCTGTCATTAAAATTTCAACACTTGCAGGATAGCAGGTAGTTATAGAGAGAGGGTTGTTCCATTATCTCCCCCTTCCCATGAGTAAGGGGGTAGGTCAGATTTTACTGGTGAGGGTAAACCGGACATTGTAAAATAGGTAGGTTCATTAATACCAAGGGGAGGACTGATTGAAGAGTCTGGTTCATCCTATTGGGCAAGCAGAATGTATCTTTAAAGACTTCAATTTATTTTGGTCTTGATAAATCAGGGTTCTTAGGTTAAGTCTAGAGGCTACCATCTCAGTTCTTAATAATACTAGTTTTATTTTCTGTAAGAAACAAACGCTTAAGGCTCCAAAATACTTAATCTACACACTGCAGTATTTCACATGAGCATAGAAGTTCTAAAACTTTTATATCATTAAGACAATCCTCAACTATCTTATAATGTTCTGTTGTGAGTTTGTTTAAAATATATTTATTTTGTTGTGAGTTTGTTAAAAATATATTTATTTGTTCAGGCAAGGCTGAGTTTATCTTCTTTCTATTCTTTCCCCCTCTAATTCTAAGGACTGTAACATTTAGCGTCACGATTTTATGGTTTAAAAAATGATCATACATTTCACTTTCATTTTAGTGTGAATATTAATAAAATAAGTCATTTTTAAATTACGTGAGATTTTTAAATATCTGCAACGCGTCTTGATGCTCCAGTAGGCTGCCTCCTTAATTTGATATTGTCTGCTTTTCAAACACTGGTGTTTCCACAGTGATTTATTTTGGTCATACTTAAAAATTGGAACTTTAACTTTTGAAATGTGTATTAGCCTGTAGGTAACCTTTTTATTCGTGTTTTTAAATAGTTTATGCAAATTACCAGTATTAACAACCAAATGATGACAGATTGAACAACTGGTAAAGTGTTCAACATTAATTACACAATTTTGTGTAAAGTTGTCACTATAGATCTCCCTCCTATTAGCTTCACTCATTTAGAAGATATAAATAGAAATTAAGATAAGACAAAATGTTAATGTCTCAAAATATACTATAGCACTGTAAAATTGGTACCACCTGTCAAAGGCGTATGGACACATAAAAGTCGATCCGGTAAAGTTTATAACTGGTATCTAAGTGCTAATACAAGTTGAACAGACAATAGCTGTGACTGCTAGAAGCTCTAATATATATTTTACGCTCTCACGTGACCATATAAACTCTATTATAAGTGATCCTGAACACATACGAGGCTTTATGGTTCAGTGATTGAGCGTTGGTACGTTTGGAATCTTGGGTTTAAGTCCCGTGTATACATTGACTTTTCCAGCTAAATAACTATAACTTGGCATTGAGTCAGGATCAAACCAGGGCAAGGTTAGTAAGCAGTAGCTGGGTTCTCTTGGCCATGACAGGTGACCCTGCATATGTAGGACTCTATTAACCGGTATAAACATATGAGTGGTTAACACATTGGATGCGCACCCCTTACCCCCATTCTCTCATAACACGTGAATGATGGTGCAGTTCCGTACAAGCAACACCCTCCTCCTGTTTAGTTAGGGTTGAATTTAGCCCTATTTTATTTTTTACAGAAGGGGCCTTTCGTAAAATACATACATACTTTTTTCGGTCAACATTAGTACAGTTCTGTATTATTTTGTATCATCTATTAAAAGAGACAGCTACAGATCATATGACTGACGTATGAATGCATGAAAGTAGATCTAGTAGTTTTATAGCTGTCAGATAAGGTTATTTCTATAAAAAATTAACTAGTTTTCTTTCCTATCCCTGCAAGTCAGTGGTATATAGACAATCTAGCAGAGGAATGGTCTGACAGTAAAAGTTACCACATCTACTCTCACGTATCCATTTGCCAAACCATATGATCTTCAAAACCATGTGTTGATTTGTTCTAACTTTTGGCGGCCAAAGCTTTCACCACATACAAATTATCTTTTTAAGCGTTTTTACAATATTGAAACACGAACTTATGAAAATAGTTGTTTTGATGTTTCTTTTTTGTGGAAGCAGTGTTTGTAGTTCAATTGGGAACATTTCTTAGCAAACAAAAGCATCTAAAAATTTGCCTTCCCTTCATAAATTATGATGGTGAACCGAATGAAATGAGGGCGGTTGATGTAATACAAACCGTATTTGGCTGTTTTCATGCGCATGTGTTTATCCAATAAAACTTTTGATTGTTAGTCTAGTATTACAGGAGAAATAATTCTATCAATAGTAACTTTCAAGTAATGTTTGCAATAAAAATGTTCTGAAAGCTGTCAGTTTACCACAACTCCTACGCAGGATAACCTCTAGGTGTATGCTGTACCAACCCTTGGCTGCCACCTAGCGGACAGGTGATGAGGTAACGTAATCCTCGACCAGTTTATGATCCCTCCATGCATCTCATTATGTGAGGCTGGCGAGGAACCTGTTCCTTCCTAGTCTACACCTGCACGCTCGTCCACTGCGGCTGGTGCGTAGCAAGGGTGTACAGGCATGGTGGCTATAGACAGGGAAAAGGCTGAGGAAATTGTCGATGTCAAGGAGAACAGGCCAATGTCAGGGAATGTAATATAAAAATAAGGAAGAGTCAGGGAATTTTAATACTCAACTAATTCTGCGCCTAAATATTTAAATAAAATGAGAGATTTGGTTTCTCGATGTTAACAAAATTCTTTGTATAGATGAATAATAATTATTTTCAACCATTTTATCAACTCATGGCACACATAACATGAAGCTAAAATTGTCAATGAACACTGGATCAATTTTTTAAGAAATAATTCAAATATTTATCATCAAACATTCAAATAGTTATCATCAAAAAGTGTATTGGTATTGTGTTTAAAAAATTAATGAGCTAGAATATAATAAATTGATTAATTAAAAAGAAGGAATTGTATTTTACTGATAAAACAATTTTTCTAGCTTTTTCCCCCCCCTTCACCCAAACTCCTGTGACACGCGTTTAAAAACACCGGTAAAGATAGTTATGGCATTCTGCTAACATGAGATGGTTGTAGAGGGTTTGTTTTACAACTAGGTGACACAAGGCCATAAGTAATACAGTAGCTCCATGGCTTCTTTGGTGATGACTGACAGCTCACAGCTAACAGCTGATGGCCTTGAAAAGCTACCAGACAAAATTATATATCCCTACGCCGAACCATATGACCTGCAAAAACATGTGTTTAGCAGTTGTCACTTCTGATAGTTAAAATTGAGGTATATACCTAAATGTTGACTGTCAGAAGTCAGCTGTAAGCTATCAGTCAGCACCAAAGAAGCCATGGGGCTACTGTACCTAGAACTCTAAATATAGCAAAAATAATTTATACTAATATTTATATTTAATAGTCGCTAGGTTTGTTTTCGAAAATATGTGATGAAATAAACAGAAAAATTACCAATCGAGAAGAAAAACAGTAAAAATTTGTTAGGTCGGGAATTTTTATCATTGTTGTCTGGAAAACATGAGTAAGTTTGGAAATTTTATGATAAATGTTTTGTGGCCATCCTGACAGGAAATGAACTAGAATGTACAGTGGACTCTTTTTTACCCTTTTAGGTATCAGCCTTACCTTGACGAATTACACTAAAACTATCTTATAAGTTGTAGCCTACCATAGCGGAATAAATCAAGTTAAGCTTGCTACCCTATAGGATATACGAAGGGTACCAATCACTTGTTTCCCGAGCTAATAAGTAAGTTTATAGGGAGTAAAGCTTTTTCTCATGATGCCATCAGTCTTAGCTTTTGAGCTATTTTAGCAGCGCTGCATGGCGATACATTGATTTAAGGTGGAATGGAATGGGACACTAGAAAAGGCAAGTGTTTTTGTGTTGTTTTTTTAATGGCAAAACATTTTTTTTTTTTTGCTAAAATAAATCAAATATTGCTCCAGTACAAACATAGAGTATAATTTTCTTCACACGGTGATATCAACAGTTCCTGAATATCCATCATAAGCCTAGCGTCATTAGATGAGAAACTTTTTTAATGAAAAGAAAAAGTTGTCATTAAATTTCATGACACCCTTGACAGATATTCAAGAGATTTTGAGGTCACCCCGTGAAGAAAATTAAACTATATATTTGTACTAGAGCAATATTTTATTTATTTTGGACAAAAAAATGTTTTGTTATAAAAACTTCATAAACACTGGTCTTTTCTCGCGTCCCCTTCCATTCCGCCTTAAATGGATGATTTTCCACGAGTGGCAGAAACACGTGAGAATGTATTAGAAAATTTCTACCAACAATACTTGGAGGGTCGAGATGTGTTGTTTATTAGAGCGAAAGAGATTCTACCAACAGTCTAGGATCCAAGGTCATAATGTACAATTCTCCAAAGTATTATACTGACATGCGAAAATACTTGAAAAATGTGTTATAGTAGTTTCTTAATTCGTTAAATGATTCTACTGACGTGCGAAAATACTTTGAAATTTTTTGTAGTCCTTCCTTATTTGGTTAAATGATTTTAATGGCGTGCAAAAACACTTTTAAAACGTAATTTACTATTTCCCTTTTTCTTTAAGTAGCTAAACAGCCCTGTTTCTAGTTTTGTGACCCTAGTAATGGTGGCACCATTTTTTTTAAACTAAACTAACTTTTTTATATATAAAATAAATGCAAGTGCTTTATCCTCAGAGCCCATTTTATTGCTGAAATCTTACAATAAATCATGAAGTAGTAATGGGAGCGTGGTACCCGTGCAACTACGAGCGTTGGTAGTGCTGATATCGCGCTGCTGAAATCCCTCCATCATCTTTACTACACTTAAATAAAAAGACGACGCAAAATAACCACATTAGGATAACTGGTCTCCCAATATACCAGATTTACCTATTTCCCTTCAGATTCCAGTAATATATTACTGTATCTACTCCAGTAATATTTTCCTAAGTAGACTTAAAGAAATATTTCCCCAAGAAGACTCCAGCAATATCCCCCGAGGACACCGGTAATGTTTCCCCTAGAAGACTCCAGCAATATCCCCTGAGGACACCGGTAATATTTCCCATAGAAGACTACAGAAATATCCCCTGAGGACACCGGTAATATTTCCCATAGAAGACCTCAGTGATATTTCCTCCAGACTCCAGTAATTCATCCCAGAGAACTCTAGTAATTTGTGCCCAGCACAGCAGACTCTAGCAATACATCCTGAATACTTCAATAACCACAACCACTGATAGTGAGTGACACATACTCGGACGTGTGGGCATGTGTGATTTTCAAGGAAATGAGGGAGACAGAAATACTCTTCACACATGTGATTTATATATTCCTGTCCCTTCAAATGCTCAACCCAAGGACAGCGACGGTCACATTCTTGTTATTGGACAGTGTCAATAAATGAGGTCCATGAAATGTAGCAATATAGATAATGAAAGTGATGAAACTACATGAAAGTAGTGAATTAAATTACGCACAGTGATAGCCAAATAATGAGTGAGAACTATTCTGTCTCAGCCATAAGTCTTATTTCTGGCATAAATAATTAGATAAAATTCGAAAATAAGGAATGATTAGTTAGATGTATATAGGTACTATTTTTAAAATTTTAAATTGGGACACTTGGTTTTCGATTAACGCTTTGTTTAATTAATATTTTATTATAAAACGGTGAAACCTTTTAAGTCTGACTCTCACTGTATTTCTTAGTGCACCTTATACACAGGTGGCATTTTAATAACTAATTCAGTAGATAAACTTGTGCCGAGTTAATGATAGCAACTACCACTAAATATATGACGTACAGTACATTCACATGGCCATTGTGCTCATCCTCTTCTTGGGAATAGTTAATGCAACCAACAATTACTGTAACATTATTTTCAGAAAAATGTGTTTTTAAGTATAAATTAAAAAGGTTAATTAGATATTTAAATAAACTTGGGCATATTTTTAAGATTATCAGTGGATACATATAATTATCAAAACAACTTCCACCAAACTTTTTTTATTTTTCAAAACAGATAATGTTGTTTTTACTTTTGTTCGAAAGACAAGGCAATTACTGTTTAATTAGCTATTGTATCACTGCTGTTATATCTTCTCCACATTCGGCAGTATTCATAGCATCGCAGATAACTTTGACTTGTACTACTACCAAATTACTCACAAGTTTCCATGATAGCTACTTGTTATGTTAATAACCGCCATGACAGTTGGTCGTGGACACACGATAATATTGTTCCACTGTAGATAATTCAGTACGGCAACATCGTCCGTGCATACGGGTAGTGTGGCCAGGAACACTAAAGTCTGTGTTTTTACCGTTTTTATAGCAAATTAAAAAAAAACCTTTTTGGCCAAAACAAGTAAAGTAAATAATTTATTTAAATTGGTTCAGATATAGGTAGTAATCTCAACAATACTTAAACATTTGTAAAGCGCTTAGTGGTATTTGTGACCACCACTGTGATCTTTTGCCAAATAGTTCCTGGCTACGATTCCAGAGGTCCCTGGTTTGATCCCCGGCGCTTTCAGATTTTTATGTGAAGCAGTTGATCTGGAACGGGGTCAAACTCATCCTCATTCGGACAAATGAGGAGCTACCCGAAAGAAAAAGTAGCAGCTACTGTATAGAAAAATGAAATTAATGGTCGAAGGGTTCTTTGTGCTGACTACATTACACCCTCTATTTGCAGAAGCTGGCACTAACTTTGCCATTAGACGGCGGCTACTCGGTATGGCTCGATTACGGACTGACGACATCAATTTTTTGGTAGCTGTACAAAAACTTTTTAAATAAAGATAACAAAATTGTTCAAATTACACAATGCGATGGATAAATATTGAAGAACTGTTGAAACTAGCATGTGTAGAAAATTAAAATAAGTATATAACGAAGCAATATTTGCTCTAATTTGGCCAACAATATTTTCGCTATAACAACTGTAAAAATACATAACTTTAACAATCGATCGTTTCTCCCCCACATCACATGCTCTAAACACCTTTTGCACTTATCACAGCTCTTAGCCAAGTGCAAGTTTACACGTACTTTTAATGACCGACAATCATGAGAGATATCGCAGGACTATCAGTGATCATTAGCACTTGGCCGTTATTTGATAACAGCGCAGCTTATATATACTAGCGTTGTTCAAGCAAATACGCACCATAGCTAAACAACCACTACAGTAATATACATTTTTTCTTTCAAATTGGATAAACAAAACCCAAACCACATTGTTTTAGAGAAAAAGTGTGCGTATAGTGCCTTTGGGTAGGATTGTGTCTCGAGTAGCTTTATTTACTGATTAAATATTTATTTTTTGCCTAAAGTGATAATTTTCTAACGGTAACTTTATTTTTATCGATAATTAAAATTGTTCCTAAGAAGATGGCCATGTGTTTATCATATAGTATTCAGATCTGCACACTATAATTGTTGTCATATTATTTCCACTACAAGGGTGAACTGGCGGTCTAGGGGTTAAGGTGTCAGACTTCTATGCTGGCGGCCGGGGTTCGATCCTTGGTCCCGGCAAAGATTTATCTGATTACCAAACCCTTCCTTCACCTCTGACAAGACATCTTGTGAATGTGAGGAATGCCAGGCCTCCACTGTGGTTCGGATTCCACGTTAAACTGTAGGTCCTACATTTCATCTCACAATCACCCTACCATTACACACTAACGTAAGTGCGTATAACCCGAACGGTTAGTAAGACGCGGTGCTAATAATAATAATAATAATAATAATTCCACTACAAGTTTTCATAATAAATTAAATACGAAAAAATACACATTAGTGTTTAAAATGTATAAACACAATCAAAACCTTTAAATAAAGAAGGTATTAATACGTTACTCAACAACTGTAATTGATTTCATCTATTTGTAATTACCAGGCATAGCACTATCACACCTGTTTGAACCCAAAACGTCTTGGAATGCCATTCTGCGTCATTGTCTTCTGAGAAGTTATGTGGGTCTAAGCTTGTTGAGCTGTAGTCACAGAAAAACTCTTTCTTGATTAGTCACAACATTTCACAAGAATTTGGTTTCAACTTAATTCGAAAATATATTCACTAGAAATTGAGAGAGAGAGAGAGAGAGAGAGAGAGAGAGAAGGATGGTTGAGCGGAGGGAAGGTGAAATACCGCAACCAAGGAGTGGTCTCGGTGGCTTGTCTGATCCCTGCCTCAAGATTCCCCGTAAGTGGATTCCTGCAACCAAAACTAGTTCAACTGACTAACTTGAAAATATCATGGTTCGGTTCTAGACAGCTCGATACACGCGAGGTGATCTCATCTTCCTAGGGTTTTTGCGCTTATCACGCTCTTTCGTAACACTAACACAGTAATTACAAACTGACTTAATTAGGACAGTGACATTCGGCAATAAAACACCGTATCTATATAATTAGCAAGAAATTATATACAAATACAAAACCACTTTAGACTCCCATGAATGACAAACAAAACTGACAACCTAGGACAGTTATACTAAGCACAAAATAGTACTATGGTATATACATATATAACACAGCTTGAGGCTCCACCTGTGAGTGAACCAAGATCTCCTGGATCTCCAGATAGCCTCCCTGACAACTCGACCACTAAGTGAGCAACAAATAGCTGGGTCCCTTAAAACTTGGCCTCATCATTCTCGTGTTCGAAACTAGGTTGGTCTAGCACAAAGTTTAGTAGACTATGATAAGGGTAAGATCGGTTCCCCTAAAAGATGTTGTGATTTCCCATATCCT
Organism: Timema douglasi; assembly: GCA_901482245.1. Taxonomy (NCBI): domain Eukaryota; kingdom Metazoa; phylum Arthropoda; class Insecta; order Phasmatodea; family Timematidae; genus Timema; species Timema douglasi. The sequence continues at coordinate 187,722 of CABEEJ010000687.1, read as the reverse complement.
TACAGGCGAATGATATACAATTCCCTCTGAACAGTGTTTCAAGCCCCTGATGGAGCCAATCTGGTTATAACAACATTCCCTGATAGGAAGTGCTCGAACTGGAGAGAGATTACGTCACTTCTAGTCGAATACATTATATTATAGTTCAAGGACGTAACATTGCAAAACGGGAGTTTGTGTCGGTTGGCGAACTACCAACTCGCGAACATTCCTAGTAAATTTAAAAAAAAATAACAAAAAAAACGCCCATCTAATGGAAGCTCATGAATTGTTTTGTTTCTTTACCTTTATTCACTAATTATATTGAAACATGTTTTTATCTGAGTGGGCCTTTTTTTGTTTACTTTCCTAGTTTAAGAATATATTTGAATACCTCCCAGCAAAAGGAAGACTAAAATAACCGACTCTAGTTCGTTCCTCTTGCAACGGAAGGTCCAACCAGAATGAGGCTCCTCTACCATCATCCTAGCAGCATTAGGACAAATAGGCCTACCCTCCATGTACAGAAGACCCCCCACGAAGAAGACCTTGAAGGAATATTCCCACAATGCACATGAAGGTTACCGTCATTATAGTAACTTTACCGCCTCATATAGTTGTGGTCGACATTTCCCGATGACTTCCTGGCGCTGTGTAGAGATCGTCAACTGTTGGTAGAGTGATCACCACTAAACGTCGTGCAAAGACAACAGCTGTTGGTACAGTACTCAATACACGCCGTGTACAGACGACTGTTGGTAAAGTACTCAATACACGCCGCGTACAGACGATTGTTGGTACAGTACTCAATACACGCCGCGTACAGACGACTGTTGGTTACAGTACTCAATACACGCCGTGTACAGACGACTGTTGGTACAGTACTCAATACACGCCGTGTACAGACGACTGTTGGTACTGTACTCAATACACGCCGTGTACAGATAACTGTTGGTACAGTAATCATTACACACCGTATACAGACAACTGTTGGTACAGTAATCAATACACGCCGTGTACAGACGACTGTTGGTACAGTACTCAAAACACGCCGTGTACAGACGAATGTTGGTACAGTACTCAAAACACGCCGTGTACAGACGACTGTTGGTACAGTACTCAATACACGCCGTGTACAGACGACTGTTGGTACAGTACTCAATACACGCCGTGTACAGACAGCTGTTGGTACAGTACTCAATACATGCCATGTACAGACAACTGTTGATACAGTACTCAATACAATACACGCCGTGTTTACACAGGATATCATCACTGAGGGAACTGCATGGCTACTCTTGGGAAAGAGCATTCTCACTATCTCGTTTTTGTGTGGTCAATCTACCCTCAAATATAAGATAAGCTTCGCAATGCCGGTTAGTCTAGATTGCCAGTAGCTCCTTCTTACACCAGCACACCACCTCCCGACATAACTGATAACTATGAGATTTGGCAACATTTAACTGGGGGAGAGAGTGAAGATAAAGCTTTTCTCCATAAAACCTACAGTTGCCTCAGCAATGACATTGGGTGTAGTCCATCAAGCGATAGTTGGTCCCCTCAACCACTCTACTGGTCACAGTAACCAATACAATCTTGTTTACTGCTTGTTGTGAAAGTCCCACATGATTGTATTGACGTGGAGATCTTTGCTGCCGGCCATTGTGACTCACTCGGACAACTTGGTTTCCTTGGAGCACAGTTCCTGCTCGTAAACAAGCCACTATGCACACACACACACGTCCATCCAGCGTCCTAAGCTATATTCTCTTCAGAGATGTCCCGATAAATATTCAAACAACAATCTGTCCTCTACAGTCTACACATCAACCAATTCTGTAGCCGTAGCTCCTTGCTCGATAGACAACCTTACGACGACTCCGAGCTAGGGAGGTTGCCGCGTCAATTCGTCACCCAAGTAATATCTGCTTCTTAACTAGCTCACTAAAGTATATTCCATTCACGATAGGTTTTTACCTGGATGACAATTCGAAAATCATATGTATAGGTTTTGGGTTGCCAGCACTTGTAAAAGATCACAGTTTTTGTTATAAATGTAAAGATCTTTAATTACCTGTTATATATTACATTTAAAGGTGACCGGCTGGTCTAGGGGTAAGGTGTCAGACTTCTATGCTGGCGGCCGGGGTTCAATCCTCGGTCCCGGCATAGATTAATCTGATTACCAAACCCTTCCTTCACCTCTGACAAGACATCTTGTGAATGTGGGGAATGCCTGGCCTCCACCGTGGTTCGGATTCCACGTTAAACTGTAGGTCCTCCATTTCATCTCACAATCACCCTACCATTACACATTAGCGTAAGTGCGTATAACCCGAACGGGTAGTAAGACGCGGTGCTAATAATAATAATAATAATA
>CABEEJ010000687.1:158169-176048 GCA_901482245.1 Timema douglasi | reverse complement strand
AAAAAAAAAAAAAAAAAAACTTTTTAAAAGTTTTCGTGACATTCCAGGACACCCCTGACAGATATATGTTAAACAGATAACTGTTGATATCTACATGTAAAGAAAATTAAACTCTTATGTTTATATAGAAGCAATATGTGATTTATTTTGACCAAACACACTTAGCTTTTCTCACGTTGCCCGCATCTCAACCTTAACGAATTGCTTACTTGGAGATTTCGAAGTTATTTTGTGAAGCGAGTTGCATCTTAACTTGGCAAACCTAAGCACGCTAAGCACCATCACTCCCAGACGCCAATGTACGAAATAGAAAAAGAGGGAAGAAAATGTTCATTCAGCCTTACGGGGCCTCATATTTATCTTCTGATAGTCCTTCCCCTCTTCCTCTGACGAGTTTACACAATCTCTATATTATTTGCGGCTTGAAAAAAATTACTTATTTTTTAAAATCCTATTCTTTNAAGACGTGTGCTTCCAAGGACTTTTTTAGCCAACATCTTAGCAGGAATATTCCTACAGGTCATTTTAGTGACAACAGCTAATAGCCTGAGTTTTAGATTATTTATAAAAAAAACTACACAAATATATAAATAATAATTGAGTGAAACAATTTTTAGTATTATTTAAGGATTTATGGTTTTTGTTTTAACGCTCTATTTTAAAACTTGCTAAATAAAACGTAAATTAATTTAGAAGGGAGGCCCTATCCTGACCTGTCATGACGTCACAGGTATCCAACGTTCTTAAACCTACGAGAGCCACCAATGTCAAGAATAAATTGTATTATCTGAGTAATAAGGAAAACACACATAAAAACACTCACATGTTTTAATGGAGTACCTCAGGTCTGTTTACCTAGATACTCAGATATGGGGATTAACAATGTCTTATAAAACTGGTCATCGTATAAGTACAGCCATTTTCAATAACACAAACGGTACAGAATTATATATTCTAAAAACATGCAACCATTGAGATAGTACAAAACTTCAGTTTATAGAAAAAAGTTAAACAAAACCCCAAATTTGTGCGCACATGAACAAAGACATTAGTCTCGTTTGGTCTGGTTTGCTGGTGAAGTGGAGGTCAGGACTCAAATCTCGGCCGAGTATAATATGTTTTCTTAAATATCTTTCCCTTCCCCCTACACGTAAATGCAGGTAAATTGAATATAAATTCTACCTTTCTCGTCCCTACCCCGTAGCTTAAATAAGCAGAAATCCCGGAGGGATGTCAAGACATTGTGAACGTAAAAGAAAAGACTCAGCTTATTCCAACCTGTCACAGGTTTCAGATTCGCTTTTATGATAAGTTGTTTTGCACTTCATCTTGTTTACAAGGTCATCCAGGCGAGCGCAATATTTCAATACGATTGCTGATAATTTAGATTTAAAAAAAAGCTCATATAGCAAGTATTATGAAATGAAACTACTTCTCTTTATGCCCCTTTTAATAGCTCTGCAGGCTACAAGACCTTCCTTTTTCAACGACTTCCACCCAGATCTAACTCGGGCACAACAAAGCATTTACTAGCCTCAGCTGAGAAACCATTTTGTAATAGGAGTTTAGAATTAGAACTAAAACAATCATTGTTGAGTGTTGACATAACAGGATGTCGCTTGAAAATATGAGCTTAAACCTATACAAGCCATCGAGTTTGTAAGATTTAGTTCCATGTGTCACTCTAGAAGGTCTTATAGTATGCATTACAATGAATGTAACCTTTTCCCTTCTCTCAACGTCAGCTGTTGACGAGAAATGAGGGGGTGCAAAAAGATTTATTCTTGTTTGCAATGTTCACATACTAACCTAGTTGCTTTCAAAAAGAAATATGTTAACCAGGAATAAAAAGATTAGTGATCCTGGTGTAGATATATTTGCTTGGCATAAAAAAAAAAATTCACCGACTTGGTGTCGTCTTAATTCAACGCGTTCTCAAGAAACACGGCCTATTAATGATTAGAAATACGATTTAAAGAGGAGGATAGTTAAACGAGGTTATTTTACAAATCAACTGGTCAGCTGACCAAGATATCAGCAATGGACAACAACCCGTTGAGAAAGTATTTGCATAGAGAAAGCAACAAAGTTGTGATATTTTATCTGTCGAGGATCAACTTGCTAACCTTTTTTTTATTGGAATTACGCCATGAAGACATTAATAATATAAAAGTCTACTACATACTCTTAAGAGCCCATCTCACGGACGATTAAGGGGGAAATTATATTATAAAAAATTACACTGGAACTAGAAAACGAATAGAGGTGCGATTTTATGTTCTAATGCATTCTTCAATTGACAAGTAAATTAGAATCAATCAAGGATTTTGTTTATTTTAAAATAATAATAGTTTTAAATTATTATTTTTTAATTCTGGTAAAACTGTTTCACTGATCTCTCTTCTACTGTTTTCTATAGAACATCTCCGCCCTTTGAGCTATAGTTTCTTTAAATTGAACTATTCTGTTTGCATTGCATAGCTATCTATTTACTTATAGGTAACACTGTTATACTCGACCTCGGTGGTCATGGGGTAAAGTTCTCTCCTCACGACCCGATATTCATGGGTTCAAACCCAGCTGAGGTTGACGAGGTTTTCTTGTGCGATAATAGGCCGTAGCACAACTTCCTTTGGACGGGAAGTAAAGCACTCGGTCCCATGTTTATAGTGGAACATAAAAGAGCCCTGGAATGTTTGTGAATTAACATTTCCTGGCAAAATTGTTAAGCCCTTTTGCGCTAGCTCATAGAAATTGATCGTGGAAGGGAGCTACCACACTTAAACCAAATTTCAGGTTCTTGACTAAAGAAGCGTAGAAAAATTTCGTTATTGACACGTTGGTGTTAAAACTGCCCTCTGTAAAATCCTTGTTTTCCGTGATGACTGCCGCTATCATTTTAAACTGGCGGAGTACGATAAGTGGGCGAGCAAAGCAATGCGAACAAATAGCAAAGTCTAGTTGGAAACTAAACCCTGCTATTTGTTTGCATAGCTTTGCTTGCCCACGTATCCCGGTTTATTTAAATGTATTAATACGCCAGATCAAGTAACTTTTGAAAGAAATTACCAATATCTGCTGTTTGGATAAACGTATGTGTGTTTTGTAAATAACTATAAGTTACTCAAGAGCAGTGTTTCCCAAACTGTGGTACGCGTATCCCAGGGGGAGCTCAGGGGGGTTTGAAATACCACTTAATTTTATTGATAATAAAATATGTTTTGATAATGGAATACTTTTTTCCCTTCTGTCGTGGTTTTGTTTAGATCACAGCAAGAATTATATTACACTTTGAAAGGACCGTTTAGATTCTACAAGATAGCAGGACGTTTGTAAGGACATAATCTCAAAAGGGGGTGCGTGGTCGGTGAGTGTTTAGGGAAACTCTTGCTCTAGAGCAGTTTGTTCACATACCCCAAGATATGACTTATCTTCAACGTTGTGCCCCCAAAATTGTTGATGCATAATACAAGTTATTATTATTATTATTAACACTGCATCTTACTACCCGTTCGGGTTGTACGAACTTACGCTAATGTGTAATGGTAGGGTGATTGTGAGATGAAATTGAGGACCTACAGTTTGACATGGGATCCGAACCACAGTGGAGGTCTGGCATTCCACACATTCACATACAAGCTATGAACATTATATAACAAGGATCATGAAACTTTTCCGACCAGTCTGCCACTTGAAGACCATCTGAATTTTGGAAATAGTCCTTTGTGCCACCAACTCTTATTTAAGTTTATTAATGAGTATTTAATAATAAAAATATTATTTTATATTATGAAATGTAGTGAATGATCAAACAATTTATAATTTTTTAAATACCAACTACATTTAAAAGAAAGACAATTTATTAAATTGTCAAAGTGAGTGTCTTAAACCATATTAATTTCAATAACTTAACAATAAAAAATATAAAAACATTGAAAGCAACACCTTCAATGAAAAAATAGCTAAAACAGGGCCCATTATTTTTCATCATAGTTTGAAACATGTTTTAATATTTTTCTCGCAACGATATTTATGTTCGGTTTATAACTTGTCTTCCACTGAACACAAAATGGACAGTACTTGAGAAGGAGCCAAGATTTATAGGCGTTGACTTTACATATTTCGCTGTGACATTACATTGAAAAACATGACTGTCGAAATATTATTGACTTCAAAAAATTATACCTACCACATTTGGAAAAGTTTTATTTAATGTTTTGTTTTTCATGTCAGCGTAACACCCTAATAGTTCCATGGATTTTCCATTCCTGTTCTATAATCTATATCTAAAATATGTATCAAAAATGGCACACCCAGAACACGTGTCCTTAGATCTGTGCCTCTTGTGATTAACCCTATATCTAACCCTGATCATTTAGTGTTTATCATTACATAATATATATTATAGATAAGGTATTATGTATTTGTATAAAATATATTATATATATATATATATTTTTAATTTTATGTACCCTCAAAAATGTATTTGCATAACCCTGGGGGTCCACGTACCCCTTGTTGAATACCCCTGCTCTAGAGTCTGGATAGAGTATCAACTCTAACGCGATTGGGAGCAAAGTGTTCGGAACGTTACAGAAAGTGCTGGATAGTGTATATACTACAACTGCCTGCTAGAATAAGTCAGAGACGCTTGACCTTGAATTTCTGGGCAGGTTTGCGCGCTTAAAAACTGGGTTTGCAATTCAAACAACAACAAAAAACATAACTAGACCTCAAAGAAAAAGAAACAAAATGCGATTCAAGCGGATAGAAAAATAAAATAAAAAGAATCTTCGAGTAAACTGTTGAAAGAATTTTTTTTAAACGTACGACAAAAAAAAAAAGTGGACAATGAGATCATGGTATTTTAGAAGGGTTCAAGCAAGCCCTTACCCTCCTTTACTTGGTGAGATAGGGGGAAGGGATCTAAATAATATATTACCATGCACAAGCTGTACCTAATGCAGGTGAAGTTAATACAGGTACTTTTGATACAGGTGCGTCTTTATACATGTTGTAACAAATGCAAGGTGTTCGGAGGGTATACGAATAAACAGGTCTAAAATAAACATTTAAAATACATTTTATATTAGGATCCCAGTTAAATATAATTTAATTATGATAGCAGTAACCATAATATTGTCATCGGCATAGTCTTTAGTAGAAATTATCATAGCCTACGTAAATTTAAGAATAAATGTTTTTAGTAAAAACGTAGGCCTTCTTTTCTCTGGTCGTCCAATCACATAAAGATTGTTGAAGAACTTCAGAAAGAGTGAACCATTACCTCGGAATCAACACCAAGTCCATCCAGCCCCGTGGTGTGATGGTCAGTGCACTTGGCTGTGAACTTCGGTGTCCCGGGTTCGATTTCCGGCCGGTACCGTGAAAATTTTCATCTTAAAAAGAATTATCCCAAGGGTCTCTAGGGGTTGGTAGGTTAGGCTTAGATTAGGTTTAAGACTCCCACTGGTTCACACCCCTAAATTCACCCTCTGTGCCACCATTTGAGTGAAGGGAATGTGGTAAATCATGTAGGAAAAACCACCTATTGTACATCCACCTGGAATTTGAATCCAGACGTCTCCGGCAAACTATACCAGAAGATTTTGACGTTTAATCCACGTGAATACTGATTTAGGTTAGTACTAGCCATCTGTTGCTATGCATTTTTTAAAATCAATACTGTATATTTAAAATAAATAAAACTCCCAGATATTTTTGTGGGTTAGTGAAATACTCGAAGCAGATTTATTAAATTATGCAAATAAAAAAAAATCCCAATCAAGTGTATAAATTGATAAAAAATGTAGCAGAGTTTAAAATAGTTCTAAAAGTTTTTTGTTATTTAAAATTATGCACTAAAATTAAACTAAATTATGTTTTAGGTACGTATATGACGGTAGGCCGGGTCAAAGTAAAAGTATTGGCAGCCAGGCGGGTTGGTCAGATAATTATGTGATGCGGGTTTGCGAACACTGGTCTAAGGCGTCACGCTTGAAATAAACTGAACTCCCGATAACGGGGTGATTGGGGGCTTGAATCCCGATTGGATGTACCTAGGGTGGTTTGATTTTCACCTTCCCCTCCACGCGAATTCGGGTACACTTTCTCTACAATTCAACTTTACTCATCCCTAACACAGCGTAATTATTACATATGCGTAAACCCCAAACGGGTTTGTATGGTGTTAGAAATATTATTTTGTCCACGCCACAGGAGTTGCATCGCAAGGATTAGGGTTAGGGTTAAGGGTGACTATCATAAGGTATGGTTTATACCTATGACGTTCAAAAATTTTTCAAGATGATGAAGTAGCACAACTCTGCCTGTCACCATACCACCACGTTATGAAGGTAGCCTCAGCCTTTTTTACAAAGTGTACATTTCAAGTCCAATGTATAGGCACTCATTCCATTAAAACCACAAAACAACCTTCAGCGTTGCCAGATTTAGCAGAATCGTGGTGATTTTATCTGGTTCTTAAACATACTGACCTCTACAGATACATTATGTTCTCATAACATCTAGACCTGTCCATACAGCATGAATGCTCTGCTGTTCAAACAAGCCTATAATCCATTCACGGTAGGAATTACTCTCTGAAAGGTCTTTTTCCCTACCAATATCCTACTATATAATACATTTCTGGTAGGGAAAAAGGCCTTTCAGAAATCAATTCCTACGCTGAACAGACTTTACCCCTCCCTGCGCGTAGTAATGACGTAGTGACGATGCCCTTAGATTTCTAATTTCTGACAGATGTGCTTTAGTTTTCATAAAATGTTATGGATTTGAAAGCAAAACAAATCTTCCTAAATATTTTGTTATGGTTTGTTTGTCTTCTCCAAAATTATTTCAAACATACATTTTTAAAATACGTGAATGTGGCAATGCTGTGAGGTGATACCACTTTTCAATAGCTGGTAAAAAAAAACCTAGTTTGATCGATCTGGCAGATAAAAACCTAATATACAAATATTAATTATGAATATTTACATCGATTAAATTCTTCTTAGCGGTTGGTATGGTTCTTGTATCATATTGGTTTGAATTTATGCTGTCCACAAACATGTGAAATCTTAATCATAAGTTCCCAATTATGGAAAATTATATATCTCAGTTTATTAATCAAGTTTCACTCCCAAAAAGACAAGCGGTATGTTTGTGTGAATTAATTTAATATAAAAACTGAGCCTGGGCTTGGGAACTTGAATGCACGTGTAGTCGCCCAGCTTTGCGCTCTAATGTAAATTAATTTATTTTTTCCTCGGGCATTTTCTAGGATAGTCATTCTAAAATAGCTTATGGCAGTCTGAAAAGATGATTTTCATTTACATCATACTTTAAACATCGTAAAGTTATGTTATTATATTCATGCTATTGTACGACGTCCATAAATTAGGTCAATGAGATAGCGATATCTATATTTGAAGTAATACTATACGATACTAATGAAAGTAGTTAACAAACTTATATATGCACTGAAACTTTAAATGTAATTATGTAATATGTAAGACGTCATTATGTTGATAAAACATGGACTATTTTGAAGCGGAGGGCCCTGCGATAGTATGGTATTTATATGAAGAATGCATCTTTTTTCCTATAGAATTTATTTGTTTAACACACCAGGGACAAAATCTGGGACTAGATCAATCCGGGGCATGGGTCTTATTCTGGGTACATTTCCCAAAAATTTAGGACGAATGGCACCTTAGTCAAGGTCCCAGTCATGTTGCCTACGCGCTCATGCGCAGTGATGTTCGTTCATTCCTCTCCTGGAGTATTGCCTGGTTTCCTCAATTTGTATGTTTCACGCCATGTTGGGTTCACTAGAGACAAGACAGGGCCATAGAGGTACCATTAATTAAGTTCGATAATCCAGGGGATTCTCCCAAATAACTTTAAAAACCCCCAAAAAAACTCATTTGTGGTCACGTGGACTAAGCGTCAAGCTCTTCCAGTCTGGTTTGCCGGTGGTGAGGAGGTCATTGCTCGAATCTCGGGTGTTATTTTCTTAATGTTTCCCACTCTTCCTTGTATGGAAATTAAGATAAATTTACTCTTAAGAGACTGCCTTCCTCATCGATTCCTCACATGGGTATTTTGATTTGACTCAAGTTAAAAACCACACACATTTTAATTTGAGAGTATTTATTGCGACTGCTGTCCGGATAAGCGTGCGCGTGTTGCATATTCAGAAAATATGACAGCAACAGTAGAGGGACACATAGGGTTCCTCCACAGGTTTAGGGGTGCTCGCCCCCATCACCTGTGCTCATGTCTATGGTGCTAGGTGAATATTCTTGGTGAGCACTCAGCTCTTGACCATGGCAGTACCCGCCCGCATGCACCATCCAACGTAAACACGGTGGACTGGTGGAATGTAGAACAATTTACAAATTATGCAGACCTTACATGCTCAAGCGACCCTGACGGACCTTCCTCAGTCGCCGAGTGAAATGTCTTCATCGCCCACATCTCGTATTCCACTTGAGCAACAGCTCGATGGAGCCCGTATTTTTAGTGAGCCTACACATCACCAATACAGGCAAACTCTTGGCATTACATTTATTGTGAAGGGCAACCTTACCACGGGACTATCTACATAATTGCCCGTCCCGGTAGTTAAGTGGTCACGGAGAGTGACTTCGGGTCCAGAGGACTCTGGTTCTATCCTGATAGTCCTGGTGACTGAGTGGTAGATAGATATACTTACCGCTTGTACCGGTGATGTGACTTGGTAAATGTATTTCACTAAAGAGGCAACTAATTAAAATCCATTTTCAATCAAACACTCCTGTGCGGGTTAATGAGGCATATGCATATACATATGCAAAGTTACCAGACCTACTTTCATGCATCTATACGCCAAACATGTTATCTGCCAGTCCATATGTTAAGCAGCTGAAACTTTTGGCATTCGAAAATTCCACAACAAACAATTTGTTTTAATTATTTTCTAAGCGTTTATATATAAATTGAAATATAATATTTTGAAAATAGCCGTTTCAATATTTTTTCATGATAGCAGCCTCTGTAGTTCAATTAAAAATTATTTACAAAAGATGGCTTATAAAATGTTGCCTTCTCTTCCTAAATAAATATGGTGAACAGGATGTTTGAATGTGGTTGATGGCTTTATTATATCCCGTATTTGTACGCTTGCGTTTACGAAATAAAAACATTTTATTTTTAAACTCTACTCTATATATTTTTCTTCAAGCTATAAGGCCACAAAATATGTATTTATGCTATAATTTATGGTGGCCAGTTATAAGAAGATAAAAAAAAAGTTAATATAATACGCTTTGATTTATTATTTCATTCACTATAAGACTGAATAAAAATATAACTAGTAGTTTTATTAATTTTTTGACCGTTCAATTCGTATTAAAAGTTACAGTAATTCTCCAGGAAGTATTATTAGAATAGCTAAATGCATCACACGCTTTTGTACCCAGGTAAACAAGGCTGTTTTGGAGGGTTAGTGCTTACAAAGATGTCCGAGTCACATGTAGTTACAGCCACGTGTGGCCGTGCATCGCCCACTCGCCTGAAGCGCAACTATGCCAGTTGACAACTGGTTTCCAAAGGTGTGGAAACAAACTAGATTCTAAAACACCAACGTAAGCTCATGTCACCTATTACAGAGAGTTAGATAAGGGGTAATAAATTACTGGTTTACGAATTTACCACTACAACGGTGACCTATCAACAAAATAAATTATCGACATCTTTAAAGAGCGCTCCCCCGTCCCCCTTAAGTTAGTAGTCAGTAGAGGTGATGCCCCAACAAGAAAATGTACCAACGCCACTTAACGATCAGCCTTGTCCCTCCCAAATTATTACCATTAATGTCACAATAGGAGAATGTACAGGGACCCCATAAAAGCCCTCTCATCACCCTCCCAAGTTAGTACCGGTGACGGACCAACAGGAGAATGTACCGATGCTCCACAAAAAGCGCTTTCCTTGCCCGACCAAGCTAGTACAGATGGGGATCTAACATGAGAATGTACCGACGCCTCTTAAGGTGGAGATGCAGGGAACACCTGAAAATGTTTTTTGCAGTTTTTACAGCAAACCATTTTTTCTTTCTCAAAATAAATCAAATATTGCGTCCATACAAACATTAAGTTTAATTTTCTTCAAATAGAGAGATCAACATTTATTGAAAATCTGTCAACTCATTAGCATAGTAACATTATCTAAAAAACCTTTTTAAATTAAGGAAAAAAGTTTTCAAGACCTTCCAGGACACCATTGACAGATATTCATGTGTTGATATCACCATATGAAAATTAAACTCTATGTTTGTACTGAAGCAATATTTGACTTATTTTGATCAAAAGAAGTTTTGCTATAAAAACTGCAAAAACACTTATCTTTTCTCTCGTTCCCTGCATCCACACCTTAAAGAGCACCCCATTACCCTCCCAAGTTAGTACAGGTGACGTCCCAACAGGAGAATGTTATCGTGGTCACTGGAGGAAGTTGGTCAGCACGTGTGTCCCTATGTTAGGAGTCAGGACGGTTTGTCACATTCCTTAGTGCTCGGAGTTAGGCCCTACATACCTGTACACACATGCCTGCTTTGGGACACATACGGTGGAGCTGCCACATTCAATCTAATCTAAGTGCCAACCAGAGCTACACGTCCAGAAGGTTCTCATTGGAGTACCTAGAGGAAATCATGGTTTTATTAATTGTATCTATTAATTTATATATGTTTAGAATGAAGTCTATCGCTGGAAATTAGTTTCCCAAGCATCCGCATGTCTTCACTAATTGGGAGGGGATAAAGTAGATAGAAATTAGATTAACTGTACACACTTTTGAATGGACTGAGTGATGGTTGAAAATAATTTAGAAATAAAATACCTCAATACATCTAGTAGGGTTTTGAACCCTAACCTCCCCAGAAAACTAGCAAACTGAACTAAAAACAAACACCTTTGACCGCGTGCCTACCAAATCGGGTGTTGGTCGATTTTAGGTTATATAAAATTATACTTTTGTTTTTCACAAGTTTTTCGAGTAGATACTATTTATGAGAAATGATTCTTCTTTTGAAACAAGTAGTTTTTCCTTCATGCATATACTTTACGTTAAGGCCCATTTTGTCATGGTCGGCAGTTTAAGGGGGTAATTGGGTAGGTAACAGAAGGGGAACTATTATTAAATGCGCAATCAAAATCCAGTCCACTAAGTCAGAAAACCAAGTGAGTAATTACTAGTAAATATTTTATTCTAAGTTGTCTTGGATCTTTCCCAAAGGAGAAGTTTACAAAATATATTTAGCGCATTTCAATTTCATACAGAATGTAATGAAGAAAACTTGTTAACGAGGAACTATATAACGCCTGCCATATTAAGGTGGGCATGTGGGAAATGTGATAAAAGACCAGTGCTTTTGAAGTTTTTATAGCAAAACTTTTTTTTTTTTTGTAAAAGTAAAGAAAATATTGCTTCATTACAAACATAAAGTTTCTTCACTTGGTGATATCAACATTTGTTGAATTTATGTTATGAGCATAGCGGGATTAGAGGACAAAAACTTTTTAAAGAGAAAAAGTTGTCATTAAATTCCAGGATATCCTTGAAAGATATTCAAGAACTGTTGATATCACCACACGAAGAAAATGAAACTGTGTTTCTATTGGAGAAATATTTGATTTATTTTGACCAAAAAATGTGTTGGTATAAAAACTACAATAACACTGACTTTTCTCGCGTTCCCTACATCCCCACCTTAATATATACCGCCATTTTAGCCTGTAAGTTCCAACGACACATCATAGAGCGCTGTGATATGGTCCAAGGTTAGTTTATTATAAGGTTTTGTCACGTTCGACCATATTTTCTCTGACAAGCACCAAATAAGTCCATTTAGTTGCCCTTCAAGTCCCGCGAGGCTTTCATGCGCCCTAGGCGAGACTTAAAAATTTGCGTCCCCAGTAGTAGTATTTATGATATAAATATACCGCATCCCCTACCTGACACACATTAATAATAAGGAGCCAAAAGATCGGGCAAAAAAAAAAAAAGCCAAATAAATAATTTAAATAAAGATAGATACAAATTATTGGCGACTCTTTGTCCCGCTTTCCCCTTAATGTGTGCAAAAATATTATCCCTTCGTCCCCTTTTTCCAAATATTTTCGGGATCTTTTAATCAAATAGATTCGCCGAAGAAGCGACTCTAAATGTCATAAAACCATAAAAGTGGTATTTTTTTTAAATTCCCCGTGACCCCCCTTATGATCGAAAAAAAAAATTAATTCTATATTTCGAAGGATGTTGACGTTTACTGATCCGCTGAACCCGATGGTTTTCGCGATGCCGTCTGTGTGTTTGTGTTTATTTCGGCCTAAGTTTTAATTAACATTTGTATTTAGGCACTGCTGTTTAATCTGTGAGATACGAAATAACTTATTATAAGGTTGTAGACTATTAAACACAGTAAACTTTTATTTTAAATATATTTTTATACAAACAATAGTTTACGTACACCATTTATGCTCTTTGGTGGAGCGTGAAGCTCTTTTTTTCATTGTGTTTATGTAACAATGTATATTAGGCCTATCTCGTTTTACATCTCTTACGAGATTTAAGTATATTTCTCAATTTTTAGATCTTTATCTATAAATTATTATTTTATTTTATTTAAATAGTAACTATATGTTTAAATACTAAGATATTACATTTTGTTGGAATATGCCCCAAGGACCTTCGCTTAGGCAACCGTCTAGGTTAACCTAATGGACTGGCCCTAGTTCTCTTCCAGCTATGCGTGTATGCCTTCTGCACACACACACACACACACACACACACACACCCGATAACAAAGATTACTAGCATAATTCGGAAATTTATTTTAAAAACCTTGCCACGGCCAGTCTTTAATATCCAAGGCCATGGATGTATATTCTCAAAACACTAAAAAAAAGTTACCATATATCACAAGTAACCGGTTAGAGACAGAGAGTTATGATCCGAGAATACTTTCACACATACCAACCTCAGAAGGCCACCACTCAACGTCAAATATTTTTAAAAATTAATGTATTGCTTCTGGCAAACGGAAAATATGAGATAGAAATAAGCAACGACTATATTACTATTTCTTTATCCGTGGTGATATGTAAGATTTGCACGTGTGTGTGTTTTTGCACAACCAAACGTCCCGTGCGTCTGTCCATCTCTCATATGGTACAAGGCCAACCTAACGATGTCATATTGTACACTCATACGTGACGTGAATAAAAACGTATGTGAGCGTGTATGCGTGTCACTTATGACATCGACCTTACGGCAGCAGCACATTCACTGTTAGTTGTTTTGCACAACGGACCGTGAAGAGAAGTAAACAAATAAAACAGAACAGAGTCGAGGGGGGAAATAATGTAATGTCCCGCGAGGTTCCTCATTATCCAACCCGGCGAGCTTTTATTTCACAGGAACGGGCTGTAATGGCCGACAGTGAACGCACACAGGAGCGTAGTCATATTTTATTTAGTACACCACGTATGACTCAAAATTATTACCGGCTGAATCCAAGGAGGTAAGAATGCGGTGAGCCAGTGTACCCTTCGTTTACCCTGAAAAGTGGCAGGCTTACCTTACATTATTTCACTGTGATATATCTTATAAGATATGGTCATAGTGTAATCCGTCAAGGTAAGACTTCTACCTACCGTTTAGGTTAAATGGTGTGCACAATATAAATGCCACATAGCGTTCATTATTATTATTATTATTGGTTGAATGCAATGAGGTAGGAATGTAGAGAGCCATGGTTTTAAACAATACACCAGCTCATGGCAATACATGCATTGCCCCCGTACATTACGCGAACAGAATTTCCAAGAGATATGACGTCATGTTAAACCACTGCGTACGCGCAGGTTTCTGCCACTTGACGAAGAATGTGTTGCTATACCTTTTGAGATTTGGTGTCACTAAACGCAAAACTTTTTCGGGTTGCTTTACACGTTCCTCCTGTCGGTTGTAGGTTTAGATATGATGCGTGATGTAGAAGTATTAATCTATTTTATAGAACGTTCAGGTCATCAATATATTTTCCACATTCTGTTGTATTCGGTCAAATAAAGGTGGCAATTAATCTTTGAACGATACATATAAGGAGAACATCGTTTATATTTCCAACGCAACTTCTTTGGTATGCTCGAAAGAAAAGTTTTCTTAGTTGATGTGGGAGTAAAGAAATATTGTACTGGCATTCGCCAGGAAAGAGATTGAAGAACCATTTATGTCGTTTTTCTAAGCTTCTATACTTATGGTTGGGACTGCTTCTTGATTCAGGGTTCATTATTCGCCAAGACAACCTTGCGATTAGTCGTTTATTTGTGTAGTTGCAAGAAACAAAGTATCACCAAAAACAAAAGATTCACAAAATTGACGTTATTGGCGTGAGACCGAGAACAAAAGACGCTGGGTCAAGATCAACTAATAGTGGCTAGGAGTTCACTATAAAAAATAGCCCAAACACCTATCCGGACATATTAAGGACCTGATTAAAGCAATAAAAACATAGCTTACGGTGATTTTTGACGGTGACAAATCACAGAGTGACTAAACAATATATTCTGTCAGCTATAAATAACACTTTGAATTGAGCACATTTTAATGACTTTTGAACTTCACACGGAGTTGGTTTTTTCCCAATCAAAAAACATACATGCACAGGCCTATGGAATGGTGGGTAACTTGTGACCTTGAGACAGAGCACACGAGCTAGCTATGCGTGTCTGCACATTTGTGCGTGCTAGCAAGGAAGAAGAGCCAATTAGAGGCCCCCAACAACTGTATGCAACAATTCCGCTTGTGCTTGCGTCAAGATGATAGAAAAGAATTTGATATGATTTTATCATTGTGTTTTTTCTTGCATAATTATTTTGTTTGGAAAAGTTCGTGGGACATCTTTTAATCTGTTGGTTGGTTTGTTACATTGACTTAGTAGTAAAGAGGCCATACGTTCAAAGAACTCTGGTTTGTTTCAAGATAAAAGACCAAACTATTTAGTGTGCAAAGTTGCTGGGTTAAGTTAAGCTCATTTGTAACAAATTACCAACCTAATATTACAAACTTGCGTCAATTGCTATGAAAGTTGTATGCAAGTAATTCCTTCGATAATTTAAACAGTTTGTATTTGTTTAGAGATACAATTCCTCTTTCGTGGGTGTATTTGTTTGAGCAGCAGCAACTAAATTTTAATGGCCTACACAGGAATGGGAATCCAATCGTTCATCAATAAATACGCCTTTTCATATATATATATTTTTTAATTTAGTGCATGGTTGTAGTAAAAGCATCGCTCTTGCTATGTTCAGGACAAAGGAAATCAACATTAAAACCATAGAAAAGCAATATTGCACCCTTTTGTGCCAACCTCTATTTTGTATAACCACCTACATAAAATAACAATTTTGGTTGTTTTTACGACCATAAAACGTCAATCCCTACAGGAAATATCGATAGCAAATTCTTATAGCAGAAATTTACATATTGGGATAGTATTAAATGATGCCTGAACAGTGGACCAGAATTTTAAATTATTCCCTTCATATTAAGGAACTAAGTTAAAATAAACTCAACCGTCGTGGATGGAAGATTTAATATCATAACTGGTATAGAATATTCCTCCTAGCATTCTTCAAACGGAAAAAGAAATAAAACCTCCTTGGTTGTTCCTTTATCCGACCACAAACCACGTAATGCTCTTTTAGTGTACGGTAATGGCTGTGGTTCTGTTCTCTTATGGGTTTTTTTTCTCATTCCTCTTTGTGTTTTATTTGGTATTCCTTGTGTTGAGTATCTCGTAGCGGTTGAGCCAACACCCTCACGTTTCTAGAGATAGCGGTAGGAAATAGGAATAGAGGGGGGGGGGTAATTTCAGTTTCTCTTCTTGGAAGTAGAAGGCTTTAACTCCATGGCTACCTGTTAGAGCCCCTGAGAATCTTAAGGTGAAAGAAAAACTGTTAATCGACAAAACAACAGCAGACTTGGCGCATAAAATTTAAACAATGTTGCTGTTAAAAAAAACCAGCTATTATGTTGGGGATTGAAAATTATTCGAAACCCTTTTGAGTATCAATGCCAATTTTAACACTATTAAAATTTAATAAAACTGTCTCATTTGAAAAAAAAATAAAAAGTGGTGGTGTCAAGAAGTTTATCGTTTATAAAATAAAGGCTATTTTTACTAATTTTAAAATATTTTTAAAGGAGTCATTTATTTGAGCTAATCATTAATTGGATGAAAACCTTCCTGCTACATAATTAACTGATATTAGTTAAGTTTTGCAAAAGACTTGCAGCATACTGTCTGTTATAAATTCTGTGTTTCAAAAGCATTGTTAACTATAATAGTGACCCCATCTTTTGGAATGTTATAACACCAGTGTTTGAAAAAATAACGATGATAATAACAAATAAGCCTGGTCATATGAGGTGAAAGAAAAATTGCACATATTATCAACTTCATAAAATAGTACACTATTGCAATATGACATGTATTTGAAATATTAACATATTTCATTGGACCAAAAAACCAATACACTGTTTTACCTTTTAAGTGAAACAATATTATTTCTCTGTGTTGTGTTTTTCTTTATATACAACTATAAAATACGTTTCTGCAACGCTCAAGTTTCCAAATTTTATTTCATATCAGTATTTACTAAATATATTTGAAAAAGTTAAATTGGTCTCGCAGTAGTATGTGAATTATTCCATAAAATGTAGTTATTTTTATTAGGGTTATTCAACTTTGATGTAAATTACCACTCAAAAATTTCAGCCCACGACCTTTATTTAGTTGTCATCAATCTATGAAAACTATGAGAACATAATTACTTAAGACTGTTGGGTGTAATTAAAGTTCCAAGTTAATTGCCCTGCAAGAAGCCGGTAAGTTCACAGATTGGGGAGGAGCTTTATTCCAGTTTATAATGGATGCAAATGTAAACATAGGGTACTTATTACACCGCGAACCTTGTTTCCTGTTGGACTGTTCGTTGGTAGCGCATTGTTGGCATAGAAATACCTCAAATGGCGGGTATGTCATGTTATTCCTGTCTGTTAAGTACCGCTAAGTTTGTCCTCAGTCGACTACATCTATTAGAAACATACCGTCTATAACAATATACATATAGTCCCCAGTTTTTTTGTTTTATTATTAATAGAACCTCTTTAAACAACCAATTAACTTTTAGATAGCTCGAATCGATAGTAAGACGCGGTGCCAAAAAAAATAATTATTTTTAGATAGTTTGTTTTGACATTTAATTTGACTAGAAATTAATCTGACATCGATTCTGAAATTGTAAAATAAACAAATAGGTGTATGAGATAAAAGGTTACTATTTCGTTTAAAAAATATATATTCTGACTTTTTTCTTCTCCAAATAAAACTAATAGTTGCGGATTTCATGTGTAACATGTGCACGGTATTATTGAAACACTTTTCTGATCAGATAATAGAACATAATGATTGAATTATTGTTTGAATAATATTTTTAAATTTTAAACGTTTTTAAATCGAACTAATCGGATAAAACGAACACTACCTATCAAAATCGGCTTGGTTCAACTCCCTACGGTCACGGAATTTCTAACTAGCTATATATGACGTCAATCCGCCCCACAGAGAGCACTTAAACAAAGAAAAATCACTCCCCGAAAATGTAAAAGATTGTTCCCTCTCGCTTTCGTGTCTTTTTACCTTCTCCACTCCTAACATTCGAAGGAATTTCTTTCACTCCCGAATAAAAAGAGAAAAAAAAAGATCGTTCCAACCGCCATGTTGGCTTACATTTCAAGGTGACCTCTGTATTTCCCCCCCCCCCCCC